>JAQGCW010000747.1:0-10010 GCA_034700065.1 Mesodorylaimus bastiani | reverse complement strand
ACTCCAAAAATTTTAAAACTATGACATATCCGGGTTATGATTGATGAAATGTTGATTCGTACGGGAAATCGGACTGCGCCTTATTTTGCCAGACATCCAAAGACAGATAGGCCACTAGTGTCTGTTCAAAATTTTTAGTCTGGAAGATGAGTGATAGGTTCGAAAAGTTTTGTGCTGACTTTGATTTGAGAAACCTAAACTCCCACCGGATATGCGTTAGGAGAATTCTGAAACTGGCACCGAAGAAAATATGATTGTACGAGTAGAACAAATTTGAGAAACGGTAATTCGTCTTGTCAAAAACAGGATGCGCCAGAAATATGGAATGAGGCCGAGTTATGATGAGTGAGAAATATGAAATCGCCTTTTCCGTTTTGAGAGTTAGGATGGAAGAAACTGTTCGAAATTGTTTCTTTGGGGGGAAGGGGGAATCGATGAGTCGAAAATGCACTGAGCTTTTCTTCCGTTTGATCAAGCAGCGAGGTCTAGAGCTAATTAGGATGTGATGCAGGGGCAGGCGAAGGTAAAGGCAAAGAGTCATCAAAGGAGAAGCGAAGAAGACGCTGATCGAAGTCAAAGAAAATCAAAGCAACGACTTGGCGGAGAAAACAACCAATAGGGAAACCAATGCAGGCAGGGACCGATCAGTTGCAAGCAAACGACACGCAAAATCGCAAAATCCCAAATCGATTCTCCAGGTCGAGAATTCTGTAGAGCATAAGTTAACAAATCAACCTCAAGCAGCTGGATTGTCGAACACTCATGGAGCAGGAAGCAGACAAAGTACAAAGTGGATTTGGAGGTCAGCAGTGGCTTGGTGGCTTGGTGGATTTTCGAGTTTCGGTGGATGGTAGTGTTTTCTGTGATCTCATTGTTACCACCGGACACAAATGTGGATTCCTTTCCTCATCCCCGGCGATCCGGATTCGCGATCAACTGTCCGCTCGGAATCTCCGATTGCTTCTACTGCACCCGAACCGATTTTAGTTCCCATCACCTAAGAAAAGTGATCCGAATTGGTGCACGTCCGATTTCACAAGAGCACTCAGAAGAGAGCACGCGGAGGAGACGGAAGCGAGTCATTGTGCGTTTATGCGAGCATCGTGAGCAGTCGCGTCTCATCATCTCGGTTCGGTTGAAAGTCAAGGCAAAGAAGAATATCGATCCCGGCGACATCAAGACGACCCCGTTCGACGCCCTCTGGCAAAAACATGGTCCTCAAGTACAACGAATGATCTGTCCATGTGATGACTGTGTGACCTGAGCTGTGCACGCTCGCGTTCATGTCTCTTAGTTGTCAACGCCGTTTTCGTGTGACTTCTATTCTCGTAAATGAAGGAAAAGCGCCGTTGTACTGATTGGCAGTTACTGTACGATGCAATCGCTCGATATCTATTCGGCTTTGGAGAACGAAGAATCGGAGCCCGCGTGATCCAACTCGGCCGCCGACGTTCGACAGAGACAATCCGCGAATCCGGATCAACCGAGAATACACCCGGGTTCATTTTTTCGAAGAAGGAAAGTCCGCGGTGTCTTCCGCGACACCTCTGACCGAGGACTGACGACGGCCAAGTTTTGTTTGTTAGTTAAGGAAATGAAGAAATTTGGAGAGTCAAAACACAGATGGAGAGCTGATGCACGAGCTCAGGAAAGTTTTTGCCAGTAATCATACGTTTTTCGATCTGATTTGATGATCTAAGAACAGATCATGAAAACGCCAGCAGAGGATAAAACCAACCGTACGCCAACCGGACAAACGAGTAAATGACGAGGCGAGGCGGATCTACTCGTATCCTTCCAGAGCGTATGTCAATACTGATCACCGGCAAATCGATGCCTGACCACCTTCCAGGCGGCTCATCCTGGCAAACGCAGATCATCACGGACAGCTTAGCCGTGCTATCGATTTTGGCCTGCATCGCCCGAGTGGTCGATCGGTGTCTGAGCCCATTTCGATCGTTCATGTTCAGACACATGCGACTTCAACATTGCAGTTACGAGGTGCCTCGACTGATTCTTTATGCATCATTGATCGATGGCAATGAGACCTTATAAAGTTCCATCCAAAACTGGGAGTGGCCGAGAGCAAAGCGCCCTACTATCACAAGGATGCCATCCTCCTCTGATGACCTCCTTCCATCCGGCATCCGATCAAACTTTTCGGCTAACTTTGAACGTTATAAGCCTCCAAGCACTGTCAGCTTTTCCTCTGCTGTACTGACGTCACACATACACCAACCAGGGTTAGTTGAAAAACGTACTCATTCCATGAACGAGTCTTCTGCCGGAAAAGAACAAGCGACACACAAAGCCGCAATCGCATCCCTCTTCATCGTCTCCTGACTGAAGGCTTCCTTATCAGCATTGTTGACAAGCTTTCGTCGAATTATGGCTTACGCACGTTCAACTAACAGTGCAGCCTTGAAGGTAAAAAGTTTGCTTATAAAGACGGCTGGAGCTTTCGATCTAAGTGTTTTCCGACCAAAAGCTTCTTTCGGAAGGGAATCAGAGTCCGAGGCATTTTCTGGACAACTTTTGTACTTTTCTGTTTCCTTTTAACTTTATGAGCATTCCATCTTGATTTTTTTAACACTTTTGCCCTTCTTTACCCAGTGAAGACACTGACTTACTTTTTGCAAACCATTACCTGACTCAAATATTTCGAAGCCAAACATGGCCAGTGTGAACGAATTATTCCCGGAAAACGATATTTCGAAAAGATACGAGGTAAAATTTCAAAATTCCAAAGGACACCCTATCAGGTACAGACTACCCATTTCGATTTTCAGGAAGGAGTCGCCCTGTTGGACCAACTCGAACAAATTTGGCAAACTAAGAACGAATTCGAGAACAAATTCCGCCATGTGTCAGGTGAACATTTCTTTGACGATGCAATTATTTAGAGACTGACGCTAATTTGAATCTTTATAGCTTACCTGTCGACAATACAACAATCGCAGCAGCCATCGAGTCCGCAAGCTTCGATCGAATCGACAGCCTGCGTACAAAAGCAGAAAGATATCTACGCGCGATTGATGCAAATCAATCCAATGGCGGCCGCACAGGAACAGGTGAGCCTGAAAATGTGTCCGAAGGAGGCCATCGCTAAACCATGAATTTCTCTATTTGTAGAAAGTGATCAAAAGTATCGCAACGTATCTGCTCGCTTGCGAGAATCTATGCGCATCGGCCGGATTGAATTTGGAAAAATGGAAGTGGCAACAGAAGTCTCAGCAATACGGAGTGCCCGTACAAAACGAACCACTCCTGGATGTCACCAAAAGGTAACGTCGAGGTTTCTAGTTCGGTCTATAAGTGCTCTGGCACAGTAAGGAGTTAATCATCGGAATCTAAATCCTGCGCAAAAAGGCGATCAGGGGTTCGTAAAATGTCAGTGCGCTCTTATGATGAGATTGATCCTCAGCCAGATCAGTCACATCTCGCCTATCGATTTTGATCAATCAACAACAGCCTTCTTCGATTGCAGATACCAGCACACCATGGAGCACACGTTCGCAGTTTGGCGCCTGCTGTCGCGTTTCGGCACTTCGCGATCGCAAATCCATCAGTCGCAAGTCAATCCGCAATTGGAAGCGAACATTCAGACGTTGTATCATCGCGCCCAAGCCGTCTTCGAATCCGTCTTGCGCACGTCGTTCGTGATCACATCACAACCGCCCATGGTCGTCAAGAATAAGATCAAGTTCGAAGCAACGTGAGTGTTCCTCCTTGGATGATCTTGAGTGCAATGGGCTGCAGGAGGAGGATTCAAAGTGGATCCACCGTGGATGAGCGTAGTTACAGTAACCTATGTAGATCCACGGTGGATCTAGCCGGTGTCTTCTTGAGGGACAACAAGTGTCAGAGCACCCACACGTGGATCCACCTTGGAGAAGCGGTTACAGTAATCCAGGGTTGATCCACCGACTATGGTTTGGCCATGAGTTGACCCGCGGGGCTCTTTCAGGGTCCTGGCAGCCATCGACAAGCTCGGTCTGGAGGCTCAATCGATTCAAATGAGCGTACGCATTGTGAGGTAAGTGATCAGGTGAACACTTCCAAGATGCACCTTTAACTCCCATCGTTGCTCTTTTCTTTCAGCGAGGAGACCGCCGCAGATTTGAAGCAAAATCCCAAGCTGTTGGAACAAAAGATGTAAGCGCAGTGTATGAAGAACTTGCTTCCGTCTTCTGACTGTCACCGTTTTAGTCCAACCGTCGGACAAATCGACAATTCCAACGTCAAATCGAAAGCACTCCAACGACTGTCGATCAATACGCTGGGTTTCGAATTGAAGAATATCAAGGTCACCGTGGAAAGCCGGAAGCAAGCGACGAAAACTGGAGAGGTACAGTCAAAAGTGGACTTCACTCGGACCCCAGTTGATGTCTTCGTTTTCTGTTCGTATACAGGCCATCATGAAAAAGTATTACTTCCTCTGCACGACCGAAATCACGATCAGTAATCGCCCACTTCAACTGCACCTCTTCTCGCTACCGTTCATGGTCAGTGTTCACGGAACGCAAGACGTCGAGTTGTACGCCCGCGCGTTTTGGGACACCGCATTTTCGAAGAATTTGGATTCCATTCCGATGGTGGGCAACTCCGAAGTTCGTTGGCACACGTTGGGACCGGCTGTGGAGGCCGTGTTCTCCGTGATGACTCGCGGACATCGACGATTGACCCAGCACGATGTGGAGTATTTGAAATATCGATTGTTCAACGGGTGTCCGAGCGATGCGGATCCAACGGTGACGTGGCATCAGTTTTATAAGGTACTGCAGGACTTACTTTTTAAGTTTGACTGGGTCTCCGACTGAACTCCTGATTTCAGGAGCGCCTCGATCGCATAGGCTCCGATCCGAGCGAGCCACGAAAACGATGCCCATTCAGTTTCTGGGAATGGCTATTCCGAATTGGCGACATGATCCAAGAGAAGTCGGGACGAGATACGGGTGTATCGGAGATGTGGGAAGAAGGGTAAGCAGTTGGAGGAATGCTGCGGTTTCTCGATCTGCTGCACCATGCGTAACATTGCGTTCTGTGTGTTACCAGATACATCGAAGGATTCATCTCCAAACAGGAGGCCGAATCGAAATTGCTGCAAGCTCCAGAACCGACGATGCTTATTCGATTCTCCGAGAATCAATTGGCCGGTTTGAGTATCGTTTTCCGAGGTACATTCTTCCCAAAGTGATCCTTCTAAATCACACGTCAAGAATTCCCAGCTGTTTCAGATCCATACAGCCAGGAGATCGAGCATCTGACGCCGTTCAGATTCAAAGAAGAAATCGAGAAGCTCACGCTGCCCGTGATGGTCGTCAGTTGCGACGAAGTGAAGGAGATCCAGTACATTTATCCGGATAAACCTCGATCGCGTATCCAGGATAAAGTCGACGCTAGTAGGAAGGTCACCGTCGAAGAGCAAGAGAGCACCAGATATAAACAAAGGACGCTCGTTATGACATCGAACGGAGAGTACGCAAGCTGGGCTTTTACTTTACTTTGTTCCTTGATGTGTACTGTATGGTTCTAAAATTTGCATCGACCACTTTGCAGGAAGCTGGGCAACCGAACTCCGTCGTACATCGCCAGCCCATCGCCGGCGTATTTCGCCAACTCCAGGTACGCTGCAAGTGCTTTCGGGAGCACTCCAGAGGCTAACTCTGACTCTGACTCTGACTGACATACATTTAGACACATCTCCACTGCGACTGCATCCTCCTCGATCAATCCATTCCAAGCTCACCATTCGGCCATGAGTAGCAGCCCTGCGCCGAGTCAAGGCTTCATGATGAGCATGGATACGGCTAGTGGTTATTCGCAAATGTCCTCCCAATGGGATCCGAGATACGAGTGAGCATTCTTCAATCTCGGGAATCGATCAAAAGCAATCTTCTATCTAATTCATATAAACGTAACTAAGCGCATCCTCACGCCTTGCCTTGCCTACTCTCAAGCCTCACTAATCTCCAGTCCAACTGACCAGAAAAGTGTACCTTCCAGAAGCCTGGACAATATTCAAAGTATTTTACAAGATTTGGGAAACGGCGATGATGATTACGACATTTCGGATTCGTTCCTCCAAATGATTCAAACGTTCGATATGAATAATTTGGATACGGCGGCATCACCTCAGCCGTACCAGCAGGCGTTTCCCGTCGGATTTGGAACTACCACTAAGACGGAGAGCACTTCGTCGATTAGCGGAAGTACCAGTATCGAATTCGAAATGCTGTAAACTCCGATTGTGCGATGCTGAACTGGAGTGTGTATTTTTCGGGGTTGATAATGCTGTAGCCAGATTTGTATATCTTTGAGTTTGCCATCAGCTCCAGGCTGTACTGTACTGGCTACAGCTGCAGTAGCCAGTACAGTAGCCCTGGGAGATCAAGTATCTTATGCGCGTATATTGTTGCCTGCTACTAAATATACATTGTGTCGTTCTACTATATTCGCGATTATATGAACTGTACATCTTTTTCATTTCCATTTTGCAAAGATATGTCACAACCACTCATAACATCAAAACATCAGTGCAAAAGGGGGACTGTCCTATCTCTGCTGGCACCTCCTCACCATATCAGTAGTCGAGTCTCTGGGTAATTGGACGAGTGATCATTAGTTAAAAAGGGAAGGACGAGGCGCGAGGCGAGGCGAATTGGGTGTTCGTCTCATTAAATTATCGGTTCACCACGGACCTAGGGGGGGGGGGTCTAAAACAATTTGGGGACCTCGGGGATGGTTCTTCTTCGAGCTGTTCCGAGGCTCCTTCGGTTCTGCTTGCTCGATCAATGTATACGAACCCTCTCATCGTCCAATCCTCCTCCTCCTCCTCCTCCATATACCCGGTGGTCCCTGCTCTCTCTCTATCCATGCTCGACTGGCTCGTTTTTCCTGCTCGACTCGGCATTGGCTCAGGGGCTCGTCCGGCGGCCATGTTTCGAAGCTCGGCGGCTCGCTCGACCAGCCTTTTAAGGGTGGCGGCTCGGGGCGATCGAAGGCGAACCGAGACCGCTCTGTACACATATAGACGTATAGTCCCCAGTCCACTCATTCCCGTTCCCTTCAACGAGAGCCTATATGCTCCGTTTTTAATGGCTTAGGTTCTATACATCTTTTTTTTTTCTTTCGCCCTCCCCCTTCTCGTGGAAACTGGGACTCACTCTCTTTTCATCTACTCCGAGTCTGGTTCGGGGTCTAATAATTTTCCTTGCCCCGTTTTTCTGCTGGTGTATTGGATTCTTCCCATTGGTCCCCCGTTCGGTCGGGCCCAATACGAGAAGGTCGTCAGCTGGCGTTTGGGCGCCGGATCGACAGACCAAAACGGGAGTTCTCATTTTCCCTTTTTTGGATCGTCATCCTTCCCATTTTTCGGTCGCTCGTCTCTGGCTCTGGCTCTGGCTTCGGCTTCGGCTTTTTCGTTCCGGTTTCTTGGATCTTCGATAGTGAAAAGTAACTATAAGAAACTAAAAGCATGCATCCGACGAGCGGTGGCAGTGGCCTCGGCGGCGGCGGTGGTACGAGTAACTTCCTCTCCTTGGAATCGACACATCCGACGAATAGTCACCATCGGCATAGCGTGTTTAGCGCATCGGGCACCGCATTGGTCTTCGATCCGCGTCGCTCCTCTTGGCAACCATTACGACCCGTCTCGTATACCGATTTAGCCACCACCACCACTACGACGGCTGCTGCTACCTCGTCGGCTAATACGCCCTACTCGGATTTACCCACCACCACCATTTGCACCTCGAGGCATCTCCGGCGAGAAGAAGACGACGACGAGGACGACGAAGACCTCGACCTCGACGACGTGGTCAAACTGGACCGCGGCAAGCAGTCTTCCGTCTCCTTACCGTGTCCGACCGTGGTGGTGACCAGCGGCCATCACTCGGGTGGTGGTGGTCCTCGGCTGTCGACCAACGTGCCGCGTATCATGACCATCGATCGATTCGGTCCGCAAACGCGCAATATCGCTCCGAAAGCTCGTATAATTAAAAATGTCCTAGTGCTGGGTTGTTCGTACATGTGCTCGTACGGGTGTCTCGTCCCGTTGAGGACATATCTCGGCGTCACTTTGGACTTGCAATTACTGGCCCCGTTTTCGTTGGTCTTATTGGAATTGTGCAGTGCCCTCTCGTGTCTGTACGGTTCGATCGTGGCGAGGAAATTGACGTATAAGATGACGATCGGATTGTGTCAAATACCGACGGCTCTACTATTGGCCGCCTTGTATTATAATCCGCGATACACGTTGATACCCGCGTGCATTCTCGTCGGCCTATGCCGGGGCCCGTTGTGGAACGCCAGCGTCGCCTACTTGATCAATATGGCCGCCCAGTTCGCCTATTTCTCCTACGAGACGCAGGATAAGATGGTGAAACGATTCTTGAGCACGTTCGATACGTTGATGGCGTGCGGTTGGTCGTGGGGTCATTTGTTGACCGCCGGCTCGTTCAGCGCCCACGAGGCCTCGCGGAACGACACAATGACGACGCGTCCGTGGCATTCGTGCGCGATCAGCGGTGCTCGCTATTGTAATCCCGGATCGATTTTGCGGTTCCCGTCGAGATACACGTATCCGCCGATCAGTTCCACGACGAATTTGAGTCGGTCCAGCTCGTTGACTAATTCGATGTCGAACTATAATTCGGCGTTGGACAATTTGAACGTCATACCGATGTATTCGTCGACAGTCTACGCGGGCAATATCATATGCGCCGTCTTGTTAGCCTTATTCTTATTGGATAAGCTTAAAGTGCAATTATGTTCGCAAACGAATAAGCCAACTACGTCGAAACAATTGTTCGTGCAAATTATTCAAATATTCTTTCATCCGCGTATGACGAAGATTTTACCCATGTTCGTATTCATCGGATTGCAAGAAGCATTCATCGTTTGCGATGTCATGAAGGTACGTAAACTGTGGTCCAGTACACGGACAGTTCCAGTATGGCCAACTAGTGTGGTGCAGCTCCAGCTGGGATGAGACCGATCTTCACCCAGTTTCACCTTGCATTGAGGTCTACAACTTTCATGGTTACAATTTTTACTACCTCTGGCAGCAGGGGTGGTCAAAATCGGGAGGGCAGACAGATACCTGAAGTTTGGCTTCACTTGTTAGGTCGATCGCTGCACCTTTCTAAAAGTAATCAGCGCCAATGTCTCAGATCTTGATGAACTCTACACAGCGTGATATGAGTTTAAAAAACGCATTAATTAAAAGCATCATTGAGAAACAGTGCCTCAAAGGTGACACTTTTACTGTGTCAGATAATTTAAGCACAGGAACACAGACCTGACACTGCCTGGCCATTATCACGAAAGAGCCAGGCGTCGATGTCAACACTGACAATGTGAGCGAGTGTTCACGAAATCTCTCAAATCCGATAAAAACACTTTGATGTTTCGAAGTCAGCACAAACTAGCAGTTGATGTCGGCTCAGGTATTATGTCAGGGGCTGTCGTTAATAAGTACATTGTTCAAATACTCATCAGAAGCCAAGTCAAAGTTGCACACTCTTTCTGTCTGAAGTCTGTCCACATACTGTCTGTAACTCATCAAAATTTTGTGCTTCGTTAATCACATGCTTTCAAACTCATGAATGAAATCACAAAGGAACCTGAAGATTAAAATTTAAAAAGATATATATTTACCTCTCCCGGGCTCGAACCCCAGACTTTCCTAAAGCATCTGCAAGGTATCTTCACAGTTTCTTTGGTAGGCTCCACGATCTATATTGGCCAAAGCCCCATACTTTTATCTGTCGACCAAAGATCTTCCTGATTGGTGCATGTCAGACGTAGAAGCTGTCCTTGCACGCAAGCCCCTGCTGGAGGATGCCTTTCTGGTCCTTGGTGCCTCCGGTGCCTCCAGCAGAGAGGCCAAGAGTTCAAAAAGATCTTAGCCACTCCTTTTTTATGCCCAGCCTATCTACCGAACCATAGAAAAATGAGATTAGACCCTAATTTTTTCGACGCCTCAGGCACCCCTTGCCCAAAAAATC
>JAQGCW010000746.1:0-10010 GCA_034700065.1 Mesodorylaimus bastiani | reverse complement strand
GAAGACTATTCTTCTGAATCTCAACAAAACATCATTGTGTTGGTTGTACACAATCATCATCATCAATCTTCGTGATCACGCCAGTGACGCAGTGTGGCAGATGTGTGGGGGTTGGAGAAAAGTTTCTGAGAATTTCATCGCATTGCGTGCGATCTTTCTGGTTTTTTTTTTCTGGCAAGAGCAAATTCTAGTACCATTCCAGCTACAGGTCACAAATCCAACCGAGAGTCATTTCTCATCCTCATCTCATGTGTTTTCTTGCCTTATGTGTTTGGAAGCATCCCAGCTAGTAGACCATCCCTTTTGTGCCCACACTGTGTGACCCCGAGTACTCAGAATCCATCCTTCCCTTCCATCCCAGCCGAAGTATGTACTTCTTCTTCCCTCTTTCTCCCTTGGCAATGTCTGTGACTGACGTCATCGGAGTTCCGGCTAAACTAGACTCTCACTCACTTTCTACTATCTCTACTACTCACACAATACCCTGTTTTCTCTGCCTCTGTATGTGTGTTTGTGCTGTGCTCGCTCTCGGATCGATGGGCTAGCGGCTGGCTGGTGACGAGGGAGGGGGGGCAAAGCGGCTGGCTGCACCCGGTTTCATTCATAAAAGTCCTCGAGTGGGCGTATATTTCATTCTGAGGTTGACGAGGCGGCGGGGTTGAACGTGGGCGTACGTATATGGTCGTGTGTGTGTACTCCTCTCTCCTCCCCCACCGTCCCACGAGTCCTCCCCCTCGCCCCCCCCCCTCCCATCCAGTAGCAGGCAGCCGTCCCGCAACCAACCAGTGAAGCACCTGGCAGCGGGACTAGACAGCTCGAGCTAGAGCCTCCCTTCTCCTCACCTCGACGACGACGTATGTCCTCTCCTACTATGGAATTGGAATGATGTGCGGAGGCGGGTTTCACGTTTACTATTCTTTCTACTATTCGAGAAAATGAGCGGAGAGTAGAAGAGAGATAGAGAGGACGGGACGAGAGAAGAGAGGACGGACTTTTTACGCCTGCTGGACTCCATAAACGGAGCGTAGGCGAGGATCGACTGACTGAGTGACTGAATGCGAGCTCCAGCCATCCACAATCCATATTTATTATGTACCGGGGACTCGATTGATTTTTGTTTCCTCCAGACTCCCGCCTACGCTATATTTTTACTCGAATCGACATTGACAGGCTGCGAAACGAGGCCATTTACGTTTCATTCACTCATTCATTTCCAGTCCAATTCCAGTCCAGCCTGGCCCTCCCTTCGGCCAGTCCAGCCACCCTGTGTGTGTGTGTGTGTTCATCGTGGGTGTCCGTTTGCCATCTGATTCCGTTTGAATTTCCCGCCTACTTCTTTCCTTCCCTCTTCCTTGTGCGCCCAGTGGCGAAAATATTCTCCCCACACCATCATCGCACATTTGCACACCTCAAATGGTGCTAGCCGAGATTATGGAGCATTTCGGGTTTAATAGTTCGCCACCGTCCTTGTTGTTAGGCGGCGTTGGCGGTCAACAACACTCAACCACCACCAGCAGCACCAGTAGCAGTGCTGTCGCCAATCAAGAGTCCACGTTGGCCAGTAGTAGCCCGCAAGGCAGCGGCACGATCGCGGCCACAACGACTTCGACGATCAGCGGCGGCGGCGGTGGAGGAGGCGCGGCGACATCGCAAGACGACGAGTTATCGCGATTGGACGATTCGTTCAAATTACAAACGCCCACCTTGAGTCATCGACATTTCACTTTGAGCAGTACGGGTTCGGACGAAGCCTTGAATACGCCCAGCGTATTGACCGGTGGTAGTGGTAGTGAACAACAAACATTCTTCCCCAATACGTCCGTCGAAGAAGCCGATCTCATACCGCAAATTACTGGTGAGTGCCTTTTTGCTTGGGGCAGTGTTTAATCTGGTATTGTGATTGTCGCAATACTCGCCAGTCCTTAGCTAGTGTAGTCTGTGTGATCAGTGACATTCTCAGTCAGTCTCACTCTAGCCGCAGGACACAACAGTAGCCAATCTGGCTTAGCCTAGCTCCCAGGTTCATCATTTTCTTTCTCCTTCCTGCATCCATTTCTGTCGCCTATTCTCGGACCTTAACTGCTCGTATTTTTCGTTCGGTCCAGCTTCTTCTCGTCGCTTCTTTGACGTCATCAACGAGTATCGACCCAACTCCTCCCTTATAAGTCCTCTTAAGGGCGACCGCGGGGTGTCCGCCAAGTCCCAGTGTCCCCTGCGTAAGCCCACGGAGTTGCCATTTCCCGAACACTCCGCGTATGGCGCTTCGAGTGCCACCAGAGCCGGAGATGGTGCTTTCCTTTTTCGTCTCTCTCTCATCTTTTCTAAGCAGAAGAAGAAAAAAACTTGCAACCAGAATTAGAAACTAGTTTTATTCCTATTCTGAAAATGTGCAGATATCCAATTTTATGACTTGATAAAGACATTTTTATAATAATAGGAATCAGTCGGAAAAAGCAAAGAGGAGAAGAGTTTTCATTACTTTTCTCTCGCTCGACTAGTTGTAGAATGGGGGAGCCGCTTTTCAATTTTGGCGCACTTTTCTTTAAAGTCCTCCTCATGGTTTGCACACGTTTTAAAATTTTCGCTAGTTCTTTCGCTCTTCGCTTTTCTACTGAAACTATTTTGTATGTAATCGTCGAAAACACAAAGTTACGTCACGGCGGAAGGAAAGGTCCCACCCAGGGCAGTACATTTTCATCGAAAACAGATGATTCATCCGATGACGGAATCTTCTCCGAAATCCACCTCCTCGATGTCATCACACACACACACACTTATCCGAAAGTTCGAAGAGAAAGGTCATTGACACAGTTCGTCGTAAAAGTTTTAGGCCACTTTATCCCAATTCTCTTTTATGTGATTCATCGTACACAAAGGATTGGTCGGGGTCGAGTTCCAGTTTACCTCCGCTCACCTCCGAGAGAAACTGACTGTTAGTAGTAATTGGGCTTCGACTTCTTTTCTTTGTGAAGAAAAACAAGAACGCGTCGTAATAAACGCCTACACATTTCGACTCCTCTCACTGGGACGAGTCATGAATGAAAATTTGTTTGAATGAATGAATGAAAAGATAAAAATGAAAATCTCCTCGTACTATACGACCTACGCAAATTTCAAATTTTCGAAAACGTAAAGAGCGAGAGTAATCTCTTCACTGGAATGGTAAACATACGAGAGTGAGAGAGAGTGAGCGAGACTGTGCGTAGGGGTTTTTGATGATTCGACTACATCGAGCGTTGGATGGATGACATTTTTGCCTAACTCAGCACACATAAGCAATGCAACACGATTGGGCGGCGACATATAGCCTACACGACGAAGTATGTTCACGCGTCATTCCCTCTCTCTCTCTCTCTTTCACTCGAGAGATTCAGTCAGTCGTGGAATGCGAACTTATCGTCTCCTGTATGCGTGTGTTGTTGTTGGAGGTCGTATTTCCTAAAAGTTAATTTTATAACTTGTTATCTTTATCTCGAGACCTTTCGGCTTCTTTTCTTAGGCTTTTTTGATTAGCTATTTCGTCCTTTTTAACTTGCGCCTGGTCTTTTAGTCGTAAAAACATCCGTGTTATACTGTAGTGGTGTTGGACCTTTCGAAAACGTGACAGTATTTTCGGCTCTTGCGTTTTCTACGTGGAGGGAAAATGTCATCATTCGTTGAAAAACTTTCGGTTCGCAGAACAAAGTTTCCTGAACGAAAATTCGTCAACGGAAAACCTTTGACCTTTCATTTTTGAAAAAGGAACGAAAATTCTTAACGGTTGACTTGAATTTGAAAAGTCACCCCCATTTCCTGACTAAGACCCCGGAACCCATGCGACCTTTCGAATCCCCGATACTTAGGTGGGCGGTTATTTTTGAACTAGCTCCGCATGTTTTCCTCATCAAACACACACTAGTACCTCATTGGATTTTAAAAATCGCCCGAGTCCTATACGCTTGAACCCCCCTACGCATTCCCCGTTTTCACCTGCTCCACGTCCACTCATAAACGGGTCGGTTGGCACCTGTTTCCTTCATTGCTTGCCTCATCGTCCTCACATTCATTACATCATAGTTAGATAAATTTAAATTTATTGAGGTCTTTCATTGACGAGTTTTCTCTAATTGTACCTTTAATTAAAAGTTTTCTACGATGGACCCTCCCCCACTCGATTGAGTATTTTTTACGGTTCCGTACTCTTTCATTCATGAGAGGGCGGAGAGAGGTGCTTCTCTCCGCTCTGTCGTGAATGAACGAATAAGGGTTGATGTTTCTCTTTGGATTCTAAATGTTCACTAACTGGCCCTTTGCTTTTCCGTGTTCGGCAACAATAAATAAATTCCAGTTGTCCGTTATTACTGTGCTTAAATTAAAAACCTAATCATCTCCTCCTTGTAGCCAGCATCGAAGCATCAATCACGATACCCGAATTCGGTGGATCGACAAGTTCGAGTAGTTGTACAACGACGCGCGTATCGCCCTCAACGAGCACGAGCGGTGGAATCGGAATCGCTTCGTCGTCCTCTGCCGCTGCATCATCGTCATCCGCGAGCACAACGGCGACGAGTCAACAACAACAACAACAACAACAAGCTCAAACTGTAACTCATAAAGTGACTTACAAAGGAACAATTACAACCAACGTCAATATTAATACGCCGAACTTGACAAACTCACCCGGTTTATCGGCTTTGTTCCAGTTTCCCGTCCCGCAACAATTATTGGACATGCTCGCGGCCAGAGCTACGGGCAGTTTACCACATTTACAAGTGATCAAGACGCCCACCGGTTCCGAGGCTCAAAGTTTGGAAGAGGTCGTCTCCATATTGGAAAGCGGCGTCGGTGAGATCGGCGGTGGTCTCGGTGGATCGAGACGAATCGGTGGCGGACAGTCGGCGACCGCGTTGGAACTAGCTCAACCACCCAGGCCGCAATCGCATCAACAACAATTCCAACAGCAGCAACAGCATCAACAACAACAACAGCAGCAGAAATTCCATCGGCATCATTATCCATTGCCGCAAATTAATTTACAATTATCGTCCGAGGAGCAAGGACACCAACATCAGCACCAGCAACAATTGCAACCGACCACTCCCGACGATCAACCGCCGTCGTGCCAACGCCGCGGATCGTTCCAAGTCGTGCCGGATACGATTAGTTCCTCGGCGTCGAGCACGCTCAGCCCGCCGCAACATCTATTCCCGACGTCCATGCAGCAACAGCAACTACAACAACAACAACATCAGCAACAGCAGCCGTATCGAAGAGAGACAGCCAGCGTCGATCCGTCCATGTTCCAACGCCAACAACAACAGCAACAGCAGCAACAACATCAACTGCAACAGCAACAACAACAGCAATCGCATCAAGTCCAACCGTTGAACTTAGCCGCGCCACCCACATCGAAATCGGCTCAACACGATCAGCAGCAGCAGCAGCAAGTCGGATACGAACAACAGTGGGCGTCGTCCATGTTGGGCCGACCGGCGCCCACGGCTCCGTCGACACTGGCCAGTTGCACCTACGCCGCCTCGTCCAAATCGGGCGTGATCCCCATGCCGATGATGACTCAAGGAGCCGCCGGTGCCTCCTCGACCGCCATGTTCCATCCGTATCACCATCAACAACAACAACAACAGCAACACCATCATCACCAAATGGCCCAGCCCTCGTGGGGACACGTCCAACAAGGCGAACACGGTCAAGCGCCGCAAGGCGGTGGATTCATGGTGAAACAAGAACCCGACGAGAGTATGTTCACCGCACGATCGCCCTACGGTAGCTCCAGTACGACGCCGAGCACCTCGATTAGCGGCAGTCCGGCTAGTTCGGGACACGTGGGCGGCTACATGCAAGCTGCCGCACAGCAGGCCATCGGCCTAGTGGACGGCGCTGGTGGAGCAGCGGCGGCGGCGGCGGGTGGCAGCGGATTGAAAATGGGCCCGATCAAACAACGAAAATATCCGAATCGACCAGGAAAGACGCCCGTCGAGCAACGACCGTACGAATGTCCGGCCCAAGGGTGCGATCGACGATTCAGTCGTTCGGACGAGTTGACTCGACACGTGCGGATTCATACTGGTGAGCGAGGATGCTACTATTTTTTGGATAAGTAGAATTTAATCGATATGTTCTGTCTTTAGGCCAAAAACCATTTCAATGCAAAGTCTGCTTACGTTCGTTCAGTCGGAGTGATCATCTGACGACGCACGTCAGAACTCACACTGGTAAGTCGGGCGATCCATCCATCAGATCGATCAGTGGTCAATCTTATGATCACTAGTGACTGATCTTCTTCCATTCCAGGCGAGAAACCGTTCTCGTGCGACATTTGCGGCCGTCGTTTTGCTCGATCGGACGAGAAGAAACGTCACGCTAAAGTGCATTCGAAACAGAAATCGCGTCGACCCTCTTCATCATCGGCGGGCGCCTCCTCCTCGTCGTCCATGGCCGGTGGTGGTGGTGTGTCGACCATCTCGTCGAGCGGTCATCGACAAATGCCTATCGCCGAATCCATGCTGTATCCGTTGCGAGGGCAGGGCGTCGGCGCTGGTGGCTCGTCCAGCAGACCGACGTCTCAACTGGACTCGTCCTCGTCCAGGAATCGATTGTCTTCGATTTCTGGCTCGGACGAATCCGACGAGGACGCAAGCATGCAAGAGTAAAAAAAACATAGTATTCTTTTTCTCCTTCTTTGCACGAACCAAGTATTTTTTTGCATGCAAGACATTTTGGAATTTGAGAAAACTTTTTAAGACCCGCTTTAAAGAAATTCATTCGAAATTACGGTTCCTTCTATTACCATGGGCCAATCTGAAAACTTTTGGGTATCCTGGTGGTCTTATTATTTTTTTTTATTTTTTATTTGTATCACGTATAAACTCGGGCTGTGCATGAGCTCAAGGCTGGTCATTTGAAAAACGATTAGGGAACGATTGTTTTGCATAGTCATTTTTAAACATTATATTCTAACTTTAGTATATTTTTAAATTTTTCGTGATAGTTTAATAGTCAAGTGGAATTTATTTAGAATTTTGTATCTAGACGACTAGGTACTGTATTTTTTCATTTTGGTATCCCCAGTGACCGATACTCTCCGAGTGTCCAGTGAAATTGCCATTTTTTGTTTGGTATTCTCGCCAAAAGGCTGACTTCGATTTTCGTCCAGCAGCCTTCAGGTTTTTTTAATGTTTAAAATTGTAAAAATGTATTTGCATGAGCGCCTATTTTCACATTCATTCATGGGCAGGTCCGCATATCAGAGGCTTGGTATTTTTCCCCCATTTGCTGTGTACTGTAACTTTTTCTGTCTTTGGACTCGCTCGTCTTCTTTAGTCGGGTTTGAAATATTCAAATTTACCATATCATATCGGAATTTTGCTTTTTTTTGCAATGAAATGTAATCTTGGAGGAATTTTGACCAAATGAAAAAGTATTTTTGAAATTCTTCTGGCCAAGTTCCAATTAGCTACAGCTTTGCAGCTGTTAAGGGTATGCTGTTTACTCCACATTCGAGTACAGTTCGTTCCTTCATTCATTCATTTCGATTCAATTCAAAGCTCTCTACGTATTCTCCGCATTGTGCTAATTAGATTCGATCTCCAACCGAGTAAGCAATTTCCTCCTATCGTGAATTTCTTCGATGAATGAATGGAATGACGCAAAAACCGACCCAAAGAAGTCAAGACAGTTCAAGAAGAGGTGTTTTCCATTGACGCAAATTCCCGCCTTATCTCATTCCGATATAGCTTTGTGTATATTTAGGCTTATCGAATGCTTGTGGGCTTACATATACGCGAGGGGGCTGAGAAAAATAAGAGCAAGGGAAGAAAAATATTTTTCAAAATCAGCTGGAGAGGGGGGAGTGTGGGCGAAATTTTTAGACAATTGGCAGATAAGGCGCAAAAAATTTCATGTTTATGGCTAGCTATGGATTGAAGGGAAGCGTTTCTTAAAAATGTAGAGACATTCTAAAATAAAGTGAAATACAGTGAGTAGTGAGTTGGGATGTTTGGCGAAATCAGATTTCAAATCATGTGGGAAATAAGCAGTAGAAGCTCGCAACAGCACCGCAGAATACAATAGTAGAGGCACATAGTTTGATTAATGAATGTAGGGAAAGCAGAAACCAAGAATCCGCGAGTTCAGCGAACATGATAAGAAATGCATGTGTTTCTTGAATTTGCGCGAGTAAACTTAGGATTCACTTTTTGTTTCACCCCACACAAATGCATGATGTTTCGGAAGGGGAATAAGATATGGAGAATGATTGTGGTGGGACTCTGTTGCCGTTGTCACACATAGTCAAACCAAAAACAGAACACCTATCGATTATCCTCCTATCAGATTGCAAATCCTATCATCTGGATTGCCACAGCCTAAGCCGCAACAGGTATCATGCGGCAGTCTCATGGGCTTCGTATGCTGGTCACTGCTGGTGTAGATGGTCCTTGTGCTTGAATTGAATTCTTCCATGCAAAAACACTCTGAGAACAACGCAACGAAGATTAACCAACCTGGAATGCATACAAAGATACTCACACTGAACACCTATGAGTACAATTTAGTGTGCTGTTCGACGCTCGTAACTTTTAGCGAGCGAAGTACTACTATATCCTGATTCCATTTGCGCCTCGGCATCTTGTCGTGTTGCTTCACATTGATGCTCTGGAAAACTTTTACAATCCATCGCAGACTCTTCATGTTCTTCCATGTTGCTCCACATTGATGTTCCTTAATTTCTTTATAATAAATCTCTCACATTCTTTCCACAATCGATTCAAATCGAAGCCCCATGTTGCTTTTGACCTTTACAACTTCTCGCTCTGAGCAAATTTCATTGAACCAAAAATTTGCATAAGCCATCCTTAGCTCTCTCTAGCTAAACATTTCGAATTCCTTTTTCGAAACACGTTTCAATTTGCCAACAACAAGTTTTAAATTAGCCCTTTAGAATATTCCGTGCAACGTTTGTCTCCTCGATCAATCCCTCCCTCGCGCGCTCCTAGTCCCTCTGTTTTCTGAATAGCCAAGCATGCTTCGATCATTCAAACATTTTTTCGATTCGTACTCGTACGAAGAGAAAAAGAATAGGTAAAACAAGAAAATTAAAGTCACGAAGATGTCAATTTTTATTCCCGTTCAATCCATAATTAGGCCCGATTTTCATCCTACCTTCGAATGAATGTAGATTTTTTACGAGTCTCAATTCGACAGGACAGCTCCTTTGCCGACCGATCGAGGTGCTCTCCATTTCCCTGATAAGAAACAGAGGGCCCCCACTGCTTTTGGCTGCCCTTTTTTATATGCATTTATGCGAGGTGAACACGGAGGTTTTTGCTTTCTGCTCTCTGGACGGACGAAAATGTGCTTCCGTTGGTTGTAATTCCTCGGCTATTCGACGAAAATACCATGGCGACATTGTGAGGCGAGGCGATATCCGATCGGTCTTGCGAGGGGCGCCTTTTGAAGGTCGGAAGGTCCTCGAGGAAGTCTACCAAGAAGGTGCGCGGGCTTTTGAGGTTTCAATATTCCTGTATCAAGTCGGTGTATTCACTTCTTGTGCTGTGCACGTAACTTTGTGCGTTACACAAACCTGTGATATTCTTATGAGTTTACACAACAGCTTTTATTTGTATCTTCTGATGCCAGACTTTTTCAAATTTCCCGCCACTTCTTAATCTCTAATCTCTTCAAAAATTCCCATCTCAAACTTCGGCCTTACCTCTCATAAACATGTATTTTTACAGTCGGATATGTGTTTTTCTATGATTTCCTTATCCAAATTCCTAAAAGTGATCCCTCCTCGAGCCGCTCGATCCGTTCCCCCATATCGCCTAATCCCACAGTGAAAACACCTTTCCGTTTTCAAAAAAAGCTCACACGCAAAACCCTCCTTAGCTAATGTGTTAGAAAATCTCCTATTGTTCTCGAGGTATACGCCCACTCAGGTCCGGCGGTCTTTTCCTCCCGAAGAAGCTTACAACACACGTAAGTCATTTCCTATGCAGACGTCTCTGTCCTTT
>JAQGCW010000745.1:0-10014 GCA_034700065.1 Mesodorylaimus bastiani | reverse complement strand
GAGATGGAAGCCGATGCGTCGCACGCCTCCGTTCGTCAGACGAATGCGCACCTTGAGGAATTCGTCGAACGGGGCGTGAGGGCGGAGAGGAAAGATAAGGATCAACGATCCGTACGAGGAGATCCATCGATCCATCCGCAACGCATCCAACATTTGTCATTCCAAACACACAAAAACACCAGCACAGTTTCATCAGTGTCAAGTAACCAACCGGACACGGGCACAACAAATGGATGACGCGATACAAAAACGACACACGCGAGACTCGATCAATCATAAAACACGATCACTCTGGACGATCCTCCGAAACTCGATCTTTCATTTCTTCGAGTCGCCCGTCGGCGTTCGATGGCCGTCGGTCGGAGTGGATTCGGAGGCTTTCGTGCTCGCTCGTGACTTCTTACTCTTGCGGCGACATTTCTTCTCCGAGACTTGCACGACCACGCGCGTCACATCCGATGATCCATCGATAACCTGAAAATGGAGAGAAACACATCCATTAGAATGGTACGACCGGAAGAGAGAGAAAGGAAAAGTCCCCGCCCACAGCTTCACGAGTCCCAAAATCCCTTCCCAACCTCCTCATCCCAAAAGCCAAAGAGAAAGAAAACGTCTCTTACCTTTTTCTTCATCGAGAAGAGAGAGGTGACTCGGTCGCCATCCTCCAACGACCATCCAGCCGGCTTATCGAACGTGACTTCGTGCACGTGGATCGACTTTGGACTGATGACACCGTGGTTTGTCTTGGAAACGAGGCAATGGACGTTTGAGGTCAGGATCTTGAAGTTGACGATGCAGTTCTCTTGATTCTTCTGAAAACGAAACGAAAATGTCCAAAGCCAAAACCAAACAGACCAAAAAAGGCAACAAAAGAAGAAAGCAATAAAGAAATCAAAACCAAACAGATCAACAAAATAAACAAAGAAACAAAAGATACCAAAACAATGACCTTCTACTTACCAAGCGAAACTTGACAGTGTCGTTTTGAGACATGACAATTCGAATGTTCGGAGAGACTTCGATTCGCGGCTTCCTTTCAGCCGTTGGAGCGTTTTGAATCACGACGTAGTAGGCCGCCGTGAGAATAACCACGATCACGACGACGACCGCCAATGCCTTGAAAAGTTCCTTGAGGAGTTCCATGACGATTCCAGACGATTCTTGTCCACTGAACACGCGAGAACCGACCGACCGCTCGCCAACACTGCGCGACACTCGAGTGAAGGCAGCCGCCTGTCTCCTCCTCCTTTGCCGCCGAGACAGTGTAAAGTAGCTTGTGCTCTCCTCCGATTGGTCGACTTTCAGCCAATCAGCGCCCGCCAACCGGTCACGCGCGGCGCCGCCCTTTTCGCTTTACACTTGCCGTCGCAACAACATTCCAACAACACATAACAACAACATCCTTTGGACTCGGACGTATTCGCGGTGGATCGAATAAATGGCATCGCATTGGAACGTGGACGAACGTTTGCCAAATTGGACGAACGAACAAGGACCCAAGTCGTATTTGTAGTGGATTGGATACGGAGGAGCCAAACAGCTGGTAGCTGTGAGAGGTTAGTGGAATTTTGATTTTGATTGGAGTTTTGGCGATTGACCTTTTGCGATAGTTCGGGAAGCGGGAGTAGCTTGGACGGGGTATCGACGATGGCGGGCGAAGAAGAAACGGGCGGCGGAGGCGGTGGATCGGCGGCGACCACGATGAATCAAGGAGGAGGCGGTGGATTGGCACACGCGACGAATCGAGGAGGAAACGGAGAAGGTGGATCGACGGTGATCACGACGAATCGAGGAGAACCGGCGACCGTGACGAATCACGGACGAGATGAAAGCGGTGGATCGGGAATCGTCACGGATCGAAACGGCGTCGATCTCACACGAGAGTATCGCCTAGTTCCCACAGCTAGGCCTTTTCACACTAGCATCAGTTCCTCATTCACCCCCGGTTCCTGATTAGGTCTTCCCATTCGTCCTCGTCGTCATCCGGATACGTTCTCCAGATTCGAGAAATTCCCATATCCTCATTTGCCACGAACAGCTGCAAATCGTTCGCGCGTTTGTCTTTTTGAAAAAATTTCAAATACTCCCCTATCCCAAATTCGATCAGCTCCGTCGATCTTCGAAGAGAAATTCGTGCATCTTAGCAGCTGCATTTCATGAATCCGAAAAGCGAACTGAACCGCCGACCCGCCCTCGGTTCGCTCGTAAATCGCTGCACAGCAGCAACAGCCGGCTCATCTAAAGCGAGCTCGGGAGAAGCAGGTCGTGACTCCATTTTCCCTCCGGTTCCTTCCTCTTCGTTGGCTTCGAACCAAAGAAGCGAATAGTTTTCGTCGAGTACTCAAAAGTTTGCCTATTGGTTTTAAGGGAAGTTTTTGCTCGAGAAATCTTTTACTCTTTACGATTTGATTGAATAGGTTGGTAAAAAGAGGCAGCTGCCGTGAGGAGAGAGAGTGAGAGACTCCTCGGAGAGAAGTCGATCTTAATGAGAGTTCCCGTTAAGTCTTCGCGTCATCCATCGTTTTCGTCGGGGAAACACTATCAGTTTTGAGAGTGAGAGAGAGCTTACCTGTCCTCCCTCACCATCCTCCGAGTGAGAGGGTCGTCGGGGGATCGTCGTGGTAAGTGAGTGGGCGTCCCGAGGTCATTTCCGCGATCCGATCATTATGTTGCTCATTGATTGGATAGGAAACACCGTCCGATGGGGATTCGGGGATTCCGAACTCTAAAGCGACTGCTCGATCGGCCGAGTGAGTGAGAGAGTCGAAGCTCACGATCCGCCGGACTGATCGAAGCCTCTCGGAGTGTGTGTGTCCTTTCCAAACTAGGCCTCGTGCCCTCGCTTCGTGGGGAATCTGCATAATTCGTGTAGTTACCGAGTGTGTGTGTGTGTGTGTGTTGAGATGAAATGAACGTTTTTCTTATTCGAGCACGAGATCGGCATGTAACTCGATTAGGATTCGGAGCGAGCGTGCGTGCTGCTTGCTTGGTTCGTACGAAAATATCAGCTCCATTTCGAGTATGATGGACACACGCGAGGGCGGCCTGTTTTGCAGCTGTTTTGTGGCTTGGACTTCGTCTTGGATCGGTTCGGATTGACCACACGGATGCCTCGAGAAACTTTCCCGAGATCCTGTGACCTGGGGCCCACCGGATCCCCAAATCCAGCTCCCCGATGTCACCGGGACCCTCCATCGGAGTACACCTCGGTCGTCGGGAGTACTTTCTCAGCGGGATCGACGGATTGTCCGCTCATCACGGGGACCCAATAATACGGGAACACCCAGCCATTCAAAAAAGGGCATCCTTATAATTAGTGTTTAGCTACCGAGCATTTTTACGATTGTTCGAGTTCATCGAACCAAGTACAGTATTGTGTCCTCCGGGGCCCTCGTGTCGTCAACATGGATCGAACGGAAATAAGGCCGAGCCTTGTTTGACCTTTCTTAGCTTATGCATCGGTAAACTCTTCGTCGAAAGTCTTGGGCGGGCGGGCCTCCCGTTTTGCCTCTCTTCCACGACCGACGGGGCCATGCTCATCATCGTTAATCGAGAAATGTTACTCGTCGTCGAAACTTTTATGCCCTCGGCGAAATGAGCTAATGCACGTGCGGAGGTTCGGCTGTTTAGCTTTTCTGCGGATGGCTCCTTTCAGCTGATGATCTCTCCGTTCTGGCTGATATACGTTTGTGCGGTTTTCTTTTCTTCCGGACGAGAATCCACCGAAAGCATTTTTATGACCATTTTAAAAAATCGGAATGGCTGGCTTTTCGCAATCGCTCATTTTCTCGGATTCATATATTCTTCGTCCGGACAGAGGACTTCTGGTTGGAAGGTATCAACCGTGGTGCCCGGTTTTCTGGCGACATCTCTCCCGACAAAGAAAAAGAGAATCGATATGAGGAATCGGGAGGTCTAAATTGAGTGGTTGCTCGTTTCGTCCGTTTCCTAATTCGTCCCTGTTGGCAGTTAGCTAGCGAGAGAGCAAGCTTCACTTTCGACCTACTGTCTTTGATTTGCGGATCGGAGCCCCCGAGGGGACCGCCCGACCGCCCGACCGACCGGATGGGATGGGACAGGACAGGATGGGGAGGGATGCAAGCGAGAGAAGCCGACGTGCCTCGCAAACAGTATATAAACCTAATCGAACTAGCAAATCGCTTTTGCTCCTGAGTGATTCGTTGCTTTGCCCCGCTCTTTTTTCTACGCAATACGCTCCGCAAGGATAACTGAATCTGGCTCGGTGCCCTCCCCTTGGCCTCCCTACCGGTGCCTTATAGGTATGCTCAGCGTGTGTAGAGGTGAAGCTAATGGACATTAGCATGTCATCGAAGTCGACTAACTAACTCGTTGCATATTGTGTGTCTCCTTGTGATTATTTATTAAAAGTCCCCCGTCCTAGTTGTCCCCGTTTGGTCCTCGGGTGTCGCCAAGGGGTCTCGGAGTAAGGTTTTTTAAGAAACTCATTCGACCGATGATCGACGTTTGAAAGTTTTCTAACATTTATTGACGAGTCAAATGTCCGACATTTCTTGAATGAACATTTCCCGATCGACCTGTCCGTCGATCGATCGATCGATCGCGTTCCGAGGAGTCTGGAGGTGCGAATTTGGTTACTGATTCCGGAAATGGAAACTCGGGCACTCGCTGAAGGAACCAGGGGTAAGGGGAAGATTCCTTTTTAATCCGAGATCCATTCACTCCGAGTTCGACGAGTCCGATTAAGGCCGATTAAGGCCGATTGCAAAGTGTTTCGGAAACAGCTGTATGGGAGACCGAGCAGAATAGAAGAGGAATAAGTTCGAGACGCACATGCTCTCGTCCGTCGTGCTCATGAATAAACTTTATGCCCCAAACAAAGACCGGTCGTCTTCCTCCTTCGATCGTTCGCTGATGAGTGAGTTCTCATAGAACCCAAGTTAGGTATCCGTCGAGGACGAGGATCCACTCGGAGATGGACTTGTAAGAACGGGGCCCTCGTACTTCCGGGTGATTTCCGGGCGCAATCAAAAATGGTAACTCGTCGACTGCTACCATCAGTCATTAGACTGCTCGTTGGATAATTTCATTCAGCTCGATGTCATTTGGTTTCGCCGGTGATTTCGAAAGTATGATGGAGAGAATCCTGGAAGGAAGCCGTGTTCGGTCAGTGTCTGCAATCGCGACTCGGGGCGGGGCAAATGGTCATTCGGTCTGGAGTGCCCTAGTGCTCTGGTGTTCGGGGACAATTGTCACTTACCGGGTCGTCCGGTCGAGGTCGAGGTCCAGGGTCTCGCGGGATGTCCCCGGTGAAGGTAAACGGAACTGGCGCCGCGAAAGTCACCCATCCGTCGCAATGATCATCGATCGCACTTGTCACGTGTTGTATTACGACCACTCGGCCTTTTGATGAAAACCTCGATAATTCCCAACTTTCCAATCCCACGCGGCTGACACGTCGCCCGATCGCTCGCCCTGGGGCTCGTATTCGCGTGTCGGCTACTTTCCGTCAATCATCAAACAGGTGCTTGATTCGTGACTTCCGGAATGATCGACTCACTTTCGTACGGACGGACGGGCCACCCCGGAGTTCGGCCGGTGGGGTTTATCCAATGAGGAATTTTCTCCAAACTTGCTACGCCGTCACTTAGGAATCAGTTTCGATGGGGGTGACGACGACCCATCGAGGCTCGGTCTATTTACTTCGGTCGGAGTCTTCGTTCGGCTTGATTGGGTTTGGGTTCCTAGGCGAGTTTTTCGATCAGTTCGAGTCGAATGCAATGACTGTTTGGGGGAGGCCATTCCCCCGTTCGTGGACCCACGGACTGGCTCGGAGGAGAATCGAACTGGCTCCAATCCCGTGTCCAGTGTGCCACTGATCATTTCAGTCAACCCGTCTAGCTAGCGGGCTCGTTCGGGTAATTTCGTTTTTTCCTCATTTTGCTTCGCCTGGTTTCTTTCCAAAAGCGATCATCATTGTTAGCGTGTTGACTGGCCGGGCCCGTGCGGCATCCCTCTTCGTTTTCGCCCGTGCCGCCGTGGATGGCGCCCTCGGCTTCCTCGGAGTCCATCGATATCAATCAGTCGTCCTCGTTCGCTCGATGGTCCCCGCACGACCATCAGTATATCCCTTTTCTCGGCTCTCTATTTTCTTCGACGTCATCCGAAACCGCCTCAGCTCGGCCAACACGATGATGACCTCAATAATTATGGCCATCGAGATTAGCTCTCGCTTTTCAGCGAGATACCCGAATCTGGTTGGTCCCCGAGGTGGAATAGGCTTCGGGCGGATTTTAGCTAGAGTTAACTAGCCGTCGAAACGGTGGAATCCGACTGTTGCAGGAAATGAGCGATCGGCGGCTGGGACTCGGGAGTTGGGGGAAAGCTGCATTTACCTTCTAGCTACCTTACGGGCGGCCGAAAGGTGTCGAAAAACTTTCACGCGCGCCCACCCATCGCGGAGAGTCTTGCGGGCGAGTCCGATGGCCAATTAGGCGTCTCCTGTCATCGCTTAGAAACCAAATGACGTTAGTTCATTATTTATTATAGGGAGCACCTCCGAGAGGTAAAAACTCCCGGAGACAAAAAGCGAATATACACGGGCGAGGTTTTCCGTCGTCCGTTCCCCGGTGGTTCCTCGTGGAAGAAGGAAGACGAAGGAAGAAACCAAGAAGAACCGAGTCTGCACCGAATCACATCCCCTCGACCCTCGTGGACGATCGACGACGATGCAGTTGGTCGAGGGTGACACCGGGGGCGAGGAGGATATGGACGCCGCCGAGATCGGCAATTCGTTGGCCGCCCATTTCGGCTTGAACTCGTGCGAATGCAACGATATGGGCGAAAAGGACTATTCGGCCTCCTATGCCATGTACAATTTCATCGTGGTCATCATCGTGCTCCCGTTCGTGGCGGCATTCGGGATATTTAGTAATTTTATCAATTGTTACATATTCACTCGACCCTCAATGTATTCGTCGGTGAATATTTACCTATTGGCCTTGAGTTGTAGCGATTTGTTGGTCGTTTCGACGGGCGTATTCGTTTTCTATTCGGACAGCGTCCGCGTCTACTTTCCCTCGTTCACCGATGTGGCCACGCAAGGCATAATTTGGGTGCTCCCGTTGGGCTTCGTCGCTCAAACGTAAGTGTTCGCCTCGAACGGTCCCAGTGGTGGTGGACCCCGGATGGGACCCGGTTGCTCTGGGTCTCAGATGACGCTGGACCCGTAGATTTCTCTGGACGCCAGAGATCGAGGAATGCTCGAACTATGCTAATCGAATCCGTTTTCTTTTTTCAGATGTAGCGTCTACTTCACGGTTGCGGCGGCGGCCGATTGCTACGTGAAAGTATGCTGGCATCCGTGGAGTTCGTATTGGTGCACTCCGCTCAAAGCCAAACTGGCGGCGTTGGCCATCGCGGGTTTCAGTATCGGCTATAATGCACTACGATTTTGGCAATTTCAATTGAACTCGTGCTGGGACGTTTTGCATAACGCGTCGAATATCGAAGTGTGCCCGACGGAATTGTACTACGAGATCGGTGTGATCTATAACGTCTACATGTACATGGTCCTCATGACCGTACTCCCCTTTATGCTATTGAGTTTCCTCAACGTGCTCATCCTTCGTACGGTACAACGTATTCGACATATGAATAGGAAGCTGATGGCCGGATTGGTCATCAGTTCGCCATTGATCGAGAAGAACGGTGCGGGCGGGGGAGGCGGCGCGAGTGGTGATGGAAGCAAATCGCCGCCGACGATCGGCGATACGTACGATTTGACGTCGTCGGACTGCGGCGGAGTTGGAGTTGGGACGGGTAGCGGCGGAGGTGCGGGCGCCGGTGGTGGCGTGATGGTTCTCGATGCAACGGCTCAATCGGCCGGCGGCGATGATAGCGTGGTGACTATGGTCATGGTGGTCATTCTGTTCTTGGTAAGAGTCCACAAGCTCATCGGGCACCATTTCATCGAGGCTCCGAATCGTTCGAGCATATCTTTGCCGATGCTCTGAATCGTTCGTCTTCGTTTCCTTTCAGGCGTGCAACACGTTGGCACTGATCGTGAACATCGTGGAGACCTTCTTCGATCCGGATCCGTTGGTCGTCCAATACATGACGGATACGAGCAATTTGGTAAGCTGATACATTTCTTGTCAACGGTGCATCTTCTTTGACGATTGTGTGCTTTCCATTTTTCCAGCTGGTCGTATTCAACTCGAGTGTCAATTTCGTGATTTACGTCTTCTTCGACGGAGTGTATCGAGCCGAGTTCAAGAGTTGCGTCGATTTCTCGTGGCCGTCGTCCTGCAAACGGTGTCGACGAGTTCGCCTGCCGTCGGTCTACGAAACGGGAAGCCACCGAAATGGGCAATCGCCGATTTTGTACTCGACGAATCGCCTCTCGAACGGTCACCATCATCATCATCATAATCACCGGAGGAAGAATTCGGAAGAAGACGATCTGGTGGTGCCTCGTCGAGGGATCAGCGATTACTTATCCGTGCCCACATCGCCGTCGAACGTGCAACCGCCGTCGTACAATAGTTCCTTGACGAACGCCATCAGCATACCGAAACCGTTGGCCAGATTCCGCTCGTTGGACGACCAGGACCGTGATCACATGGCCATGATGCCGTTGATGATGTCTTCCGATAATATTCATCAACATCAGAAGAGGAAATCGAAGACTCGATTAGCTCAAGTCGATACTATCAGTTCCCCGTAGGGTGATCATATTGTACTCGTAGAAAGTGATTCATTTCGGAGTCTCGTTTCTCTGCTTTGACGAATATGGTGAAATGAAGAAGAAAGCGAATTTCGAATGGAAGTAGCGGTTACAGAAGCGAAGTGTTGAGGGAAAGGAACTGAACTGATTTCATTTGAGAATGCACAAAGCACTTCGAAGGTGACGATCGAAAGACAAAGCGCAGCTAATTCGATAGAGTCTCTTTGAAACGTGAAAAAGCTTATCCGAGGCGCCGCGACAAATTCAGTTTGCCTCGATTCCTCGAAGAGAAACGCGAATCCTCGGGGAGACTGTACTTTACACTTTTCGTTGCGTGACTCGCTCTCTTGTCCAATCAGCACACGCGAACACTTTACACTTCCACCGCCCGAACGAAACCGACCAATCAGCGTCGGCCGCCTCAGTCACGTGACTTTTCCACTTTACACTTTCCCCGCGCCGGAGGAGGCGAGTCGGGCGGGCGGCCTCAGTCGTCGAGTTGTCGCCCGAGCTGTGCGGTCGGGTCAGTCGGCGAGTGCGCGAGGAAGGAATGGCGAACGAACCGTCCAACAGCGTCCCCGCGACTCCGGAAACAACGAGCGAATGGGTGTCGAGAATGATCACCGGCGGAATCCAAGGCCTTTTGCGAGAATTCAATACGATCCGAACCGAACCGATGGCCGGCACGATCAAAGCGTACGAGGAGAATCCGGATCTCAATCGATACAACAACATCCCGCTCCTGGACGGCAGCCGAGTCAAGATTATGGACGGCCTCAATCCGACGTACATCCACGCCAGCTACGTCGACGGCTTCAATCGTCCCAAGGGATACATCATCTCGCAGGTGAGTCAGACTTTCTTTTGCTTTTTCTTTTTGTTTCTTTGTTGTTTTTTGCGTTTGCTTTTGATTTTTGTTTTGTCTTTTCTTGGTTTCTTTGGTTTTGGGATGTTAACTCGATCTTTTTTCGATTTCAGGCGCCCGTGCGAAGGGCCCTCGTGGACTACTGGCGAATGGTCTGGGCGGAGAAGATCAGTTTGATCGTGTGCCTGACGTCGTTGAGCGAACGAGGAGCGCCAAAGGCCGACCAATTCTTCCCGATGTCGACCGATCGTCTGTTCCACGCCGGCCCGTTTCGCGTTGTCGCCGAGTCGATCAATCCAATGCCCAGTCAGCCTCGAACGGTAGTCTTCCATCTCACCGTCACGTGCGAACCTTTCGCCCTCAATCGCCGCGTCATGCTCCTCTACTATGGAAATTGGCCGGATACAGCCGTAAGTACGAGTCTTTTTGTCTTTTCTCTTTC
>JAQGCW010000744.1:0-10018 GCA_034700065.1 Mesodorylaimus bastiani | reverse complement strand
GGGTTGACACATACCCCAATAAATATGGGTTTAAACCTGACCCGATAGCCAAAATGTGCAGACTGAGCCCTCGGGGTCGCTTTTAATTTCGAAAAAGCTGGAAAAATTGGGAAAAAGTCGGAAAATATATATAAAAAATAGAGGAAAATTAGAAACATTTTGAATAATTCAAGATAAAATCGAATAATTAAGTCAGCGTTTCTTGAGGCTCGAGGGATACGGGCCAAGGAGTAGTAATGCACAACCCAATACCATCCCTTGTAAGATGTTGGGGTCTAGGGTTGACACATACCCAAAAAATGGGTTTAAAACCGACCCGATAGCCAATATGTGCAGACTGAGCCCTCGGGGTCTCTTTTAATTTCGAAAAAGCTGGGAAAAGCCGGAAAATTTATAAAAAACCGAGAAAAATAAGAAAAAGTCAGGAAAAATTTAGAACAATTTATAAAAATCTGGAGAAAAATTTGGAAAAATTTGGTTAAAAAACCACATCTATTACATACACGCAGGCAAATGGAAGGCTTCGCCGGACGATATCGCCCAAGGCTACTCGGGCCCGGCGTTCGGACCCACCAGTCTCGTGATCAACAACGAATGCAATGGCGAGGATGCGGATCCGGTCGGCGGCCCCGGCGAATCGCGTCGTATCAAAGCGTTCAAATGGTTCAGTTCGTATTTCGGCTTCAAACTGGAACCCGACGCCTTGTTGACCTGCAAAAATATGCGCGTAAAATTCGGCGATATGGGCGTCGCGGTCAGCTATCAACCCGATTGGTCGAGTACGTGGAAAACGCAACCGTGCGATTGCGCACCGGCCACCTACGGCGGATCGATTTCGTACTTCGCACCGGGCTATTACGATCAATCGTTCGTCGATATGAACGAAGCCAATCGTAAGCGTTGCGTCGAGACCATCTACGCCGATCCGAAAATGTACTTCATGGATCCGAAGACCAGCCTGTGCTTGACCGTGCCATTGCCGGGTGGCGAGGATAAGTGATACCGAGGAATGGAACAGTCGAGGGCCCAAAAAGGGATTAGGATATAGTTACGTGATGGATTAAAATATGTGATCCGTAGATGATTTCGAGAAGTAAACTTGGCATGGATGAAAAAATGGTCACAATAAGCCGGATCTGCAAATAATATACCGTATTACCTCGTTTATTAGCCCGGGGCTTATAAAATTTCGATCGACCTCCAGGAGGGGCTTATATTCGAGGGGGAGCTTTTATTATTTCAACTACCTTTTGCCCATGGTAAATCCAAGAAAATTGGCCATGATAGGACGAATTTGTCCGATATTTGATCAGAAAGATCATTGATCATCGATATTATCGATCACGAATCACATTGATCACCGATAAATCAACAAAAATATTATTTTTGGCCATCCTACAGTGTATAAGTATAGGCCAGCCCTCACTCGAATATACCCCCAGGGCTTATATTTGAGGGGGGGGCTTATAAAAGTTCGATTGACCTTCAGGAGGGGCTTATATTCGAGGGGGGCTTAAAAACGAGCTAATACGGTATATCGACACTATCAAAATATATGGCCTAAGTCTAAGCAAACAAAACACTACTCAATTTAAAAACTACACCCGCATCTCAGCTACGATAAAACCCGTGAGAACTTTCTAAAAGTATCACTGTACTAACTTATTAAAAAAATTCAATTTCTTAAAATTTTAAGTCTTGGTATAACCACCATCCACAGGAAATATGGTACCAGTTACGAATCGTGCCTTTTCGCTGGCCATAAAAACGATGACATCCGCTGTTTCTTCGACGTTTCCCGCCCGACGTAGTGGATAGGTCTGTTCGACCACACTCATTATATGCTGGAAGGAAGGTTAAGTTTTAGCGGCTACAGTAATCCAAATTTACGTTCGATATTGTGACCTTAGTTTGATGAAAGTAAAAAATCACCTGTTTAGCGTCCTCGGTAATATTGCCGCCTTGACGAGTGGCGATTTCGGTGCCAGCGATGTAACCAGGACTGAAATAGAACCACATAGGTTTATAATGTGCAGTATCATGAACAAATCGATCGATCAAGCAAGTTTTATCCAAGCGATATCATCGCGGGTTTTCATCAGAACCCTATCATGTGACTACTCGATCGACTCCTCTCATTGAGCTTCACGTTCTGATCACCTTCAAACAGTGGTCGATCACTTCCGATCCCCTCCGATCGCCTACGAACACTGAATTTTTGATCCAATGTACCTCCAGAATGCTCATGCTGTATCCTGTCATGTGACCATTCGTTCGATCCCTTTCATCAAGCTTTACACTCTGATCACCTCGGAATTCTGATAGATCACATCAGGTCACCACTGGTCATTTCCGATCACCTCTCGTCACTTAATCTTTGATCCGATATATCTCAAAATGCTCAGTCATAACCCTATCGATAGACCATTCGCTCGATTCCTCTCCTCGAACTTTACACTCTGATCACATCGGAATTCTGACTGATCACTTCAGATCATCTCTGATCATTTCCGATCACCTCTGATCACTTAGCCTTTGATCCAATGTATCTCTTTGACGCTCAGTCAAAACAGTACTGTCCGACCACTCGTTCGATTCCTCTCGTCGAGCTTTACACTCGGATCACGTCCAAATACTGATCGATCACTTTTGATCACCTCTGATCACCTAATCTTTGATCTGATATATCCCCACGATACTCAGTCCAAACCCTATCAATCGACCACTCGTTCGATTGCTCTCATCAGTCTACATCCAATGATCACATCAGTCAAGCTCTATCTCTCACGCAACTCCAAAAAAAGGCTTTAACTCACCTGATCGAATTGACGCGTATTCCTTGTGGTCCGATCTCCAATGCCAAACATTGAGTCAAGTAATCCAAGGCGGCTTTCGACGCCGAATAAAATGTAGCTATACTATTTGGTTTAATCGCGAAACTCGAAGAAATATTGACGATGTTGCCGCGCGTTTTTGCCAAATGCGGGATGGCCATCTGGGTGAGTGCGATCACCGAGCGAACGTTCACATTCATGAGTTGGTCGAATACTTCCAACGGTGTGGTGACGTATGGTCCGATAGTGCCGATGGCTGCGTTGTTGACCTGAGGGGTCACTCAATGATCACTGACTGATCACTCTGATCAGCGACTGGTCACTGATCAGTGACTGATCACCCTGATCAGTCACTGATCAGTCAGTGATCATTGAGTGATCACTCTGATCAGTGACTGATCTCTCTGATCAAAGTGATCAGTGAACGAAATGTGTTCGCGATTCAGCTTACCAACACATCCAATCTGCCGAATTGTTCCACCGTACCATCGATCAATCGTTTTCGTACTTGATCGTCGGTAATATCGCCAACAACAATATGTACCTGAGCATCAGGTTTTTTCGATACAGTCCCTAATCACGTAAGATGTTGCTGCTTACTTTCACGGCGCCATTGCCCGCCTTCTCGCATTCGGCTTTCACTTTCTTCAACGCTTCTTCTTGACGTCCGTGCAAGACCACCGCCTGGGCTTGTTCCGAGGCGAACTTGATGGCAGTCGCAGCACCAATACCCACGCTGGAGCCTGCAAGGTGAGGTTTGCGGTCTGGAGGGAGTCAAGTCAAACGGTATCCAAGGTCCAAAGGTGCAGCGGACGGTATTCGTAAAATTGGTTACAAGCGCGGAAATTTGGTCCTAAACATGGATAATTGACCCCAAACGCGGACATTTGACCCCAGCGTCGGACAATTGACCCCAAACAAGGACAATTGACCCCAAAATGCAGTTATTGACCATAATGCGGACAATTGATCACAAATGCTGAAATGTGAATCCAAGCATGGATAATTGACCCAAGACGCGGACAAATGACCCCAAACGCGGAAAATAGACCTCAAACGTGGATATTTGATGCCAAACGCGGACAATTGACCTCAAACATGGACAATTGACCCCAACGGCGGGCAATTGACCCCAAGCGCGGAAAATTGAGCCCAATGCGGGAAATTCAAATTTTCAAAACATTCAACCGAAATTTGGACTCCAAACTTGGACCCTACACGGACCCTATCGTTCAAATTTGTCACCATGACAAACAGTCGGTTTACACTCCAGTACTTACCTGTCACAACGACCACTTTGCCTTTGAACATATTTCTTCCTCTTTCTTCTTCCTTGGTTCAAAAGCACAACTTCACCAGCAGAGCTCTTACAAACAATACGCTCGAAAATTTTTCTCTCAACCCGTCCAAGATAAACTTTTGCAAACTAGTCTTCACTTTTGCTAGCTGAGATGACAAAATTTCCAACACCCGACTGTCGCTGCTGGGTTTTTTCTAAATCCGGTTTCCTAAATTCTAAAAGTAAATAGTTAGCTAAGCACAAGGTAGTTGGGTGCATTTTTATAAGCCATTGTGCGCCGCCCCTTTTTACTAATGGAAGTTGCTGTGTATCTTTTGAGAAGTTTTCTGACAGGACAATCAGGAAGTTGGTGGTATAGGAATTGTGCAAAAACCAGTTTCATTTTGAATGGGCTGTTAGATTGTTTGAGTTTTCCAAAAAGGATTAAGCATAAAATATTTAAACAAATTTGCACAAGAACATTACTGCAGAGTAAAAAACAAACAAAAAAACGGAAAAGCACATTCAGGAACATTTATTAGGAAAATTTCTCATTGCTGTTCGAATTTTTTCACGCCTTTTGCTCGATGATTCCAATTTGACAATTTGCGTATCGTTTTTCTTTACACTTTCGTCTTCGTGATATGCAGTTGGCATCTGAAAACGCGAATAGTAGTAAGCAGTGTAATGTATGCTTTACTCTTAGATACTGAAAAGCGCAGGGCAACATGCAGCGAAAGTGTTGGTGCATTACAGCGTAGTGAAACGTGCAGTGAAGTGCGAGCGGTCGGCGCAGTGCAGCGCAGCACAGTGAAATATGCAGTGCAAGGCAGTGTAAAGTGCAGTGTGATGCAGTGTAATATGCAATAAATACATCGCATTGCAGAATAAAGTGCAGTGCAGTTCAGTGTTTAAAAAGTGCAGTGCACAGTACTTGATCATGTAGTGCAAAGTTACACTTGACTGTGCAAAGTACTCCGCACTGGAACATAATTTTGCACTACACTGCAGCGTTAACTGAAATGCATTGCATTGCACTGCAATGTATTGTTCACTGCACTGCACTCCACTGTGCTGCAGCGCTAGTGCTCACTGTCCTGCATTGCACTATAACACGCTTCACTTTACACTGCACTGTAACGCGCTTCACTTTACACTGCATTGCACTGTCCTCCTTTGCACTTTACACTGTGCCAGTGCACACTAACCTACCTTGGCGAACACTTTAAAAGCCACCCGTTCGAACACCTCGCGCACATTCAACCCCGTTTTGGCGCTAGTTTCGAATATTTCCAATTCTTCATCTTCACCCAGGTCTTCGCGGATGATCAGATCGATCGATCGGCGATCCACTGCCAGTCGATCGATCAAATCGCATTTATTTGCCACCAGGATCTTCTCGATGCTTGGCGTTGCATTCTGTAGAAAGAGTTTTTTTTTTTAAAGACGACCAATCCGACAAAAGAATAGGGCAATTATCCCGCCGGCTAGCAGACAAACGCTTTTGTGTTAGAAGATAGGCCGTCGGTGCACAACGGTCACGTGATGACTCCAATGGCCGCACCAACACCCTATCTTCTTATAACACCGGGCTTTGTTAGTTGTGCTTTACACTTTTGTGAAGCATGAAACATATTTAGTGTTGACACGCATACCTCTCGAATATTTTTCAACCAAGTATTTATGTTCTCCAGTGATTTCCTTTGGGTCACATCGAAAACCATCAGCACACCATCGGCATTTCGATAGTAAGCCGGTGTTAAGGTTTGCTTGAATCGTTCTTGACCCGCTGTGTCCCTAAAATGTAGAGTGCAAAGTGCTAGTGGGGGTTTGGAAAAGTGTAAAGTGAAGATGATGCTCAAGAGTGAGTGCAGTGCACTGTACTGTAGTGCATTGCAGTGCATTGTACTGCAGTGTACTGCAGTGCATTGCACTGCATTGTACTGCACTGTACTGCAGCGCATTGCAGTGCATTGTATTGCACTGTACTGCAGCGCACTGCACCGAGCAGCAAGTGTCACTTTATGATGTAATGTGGCTTTGCACTTCCACTTCAAGAAGTGACACTTAAGTGCACTTCGGTGCAGTGTCAGTAAGTGCACCTGGTGTGACACTTACAGTGCACTGTAAGTGCAAGCACAATGCACTGTAATGGTCACTTACAGTGTAAAGCACTATGCAGTGCACTGTACAGCGCAATTAGCAAGCGCACAAGCACAAGTAGTGCCACGCACTGTAAAATGTAAACTGGCTTTACATGTTCAGTTACACATTATGCACTGCGCTTTAGTTTCGAATATTTGAATTTCCCGCCTGGGGGTCAATTTTCCTGGCAGGAAAATCACTTTACACTCACCCTAAATCTTTACCTACTCACCATATTTGTAGCTTTACACTTTTACCCTCTTGCAAGTCGATTGTTTTCACTTTGAAATCGATACCTTTAAGCACAGAAATCCACATTCAGTGTAAAGTCTAAATCGATCGAGTCTAAAGTTTAACTTTTTCAAATAAACTTACCAATGGTGGTGATGAACGTAGGATTGAACACTTCGTCCACAAAACGATACAGAAGCGCCGTCTTACCAACACCACTATCGCCGATCAAAAGAATCTTAATCGTCTTCTTGTACATGGTTAAGCTGGAAGGAGTGTAAAGCTACTTTACACTTTCTGATCAGTAGGTACATTGATCGAGAGAGATCAGGTAAGCGGGTACAGTAATCCGGACCCAGATTAGGTAAGCGGTTACAGTAATCCAGGTTCTGACAAGTAAAGCGGTTACAATAATCCAAGATCGTGGAAAAGCGATTACAGTGATCCATGTTCATGGATAAGAAAATAACAGTAATTCATATCCAGATACTTAAGAAAAGCGGTTACAGTAGTCCAGATCCATCCATGTAACAAAGATAAGCGGTTACAGTATTCTTAGTCCAGATGGAATAAGTAATCTTGATTGTAATTCTCATCAAGATCCAGATAAGCGGTTACAGTAATCTGGCTACAGTAATTCAGGTCCAGATAAGATCAGCGGCTACAGTAATCCAGATAAAATAAGCGGTTACAGTAATCCAAATGAGATAAGCGATTACAGTGAACTGAATCCAGACAGTATAAGTGGTTACAGTTTCCTTGGTACAGGTATGATAAGCGGTTACAGTAATCCAGATCATTATATTATAAGCGGTCACAGTAATCCAGGTCCAGATTCGATAAGCGGTTAGCGATATCCAGATACCCAAGATAAGCGATTACAGTAATCGTGATGTGATAAGAGGCTACAGTAAATCCAGATAAGTTAAGCGGCTACAGTAATCCATATCCATGAACACGGATAAGCTCTTTCAATAATCCCTGATCATGGAAAAGCAATTACAGTGATCTATGATCATGGATAAAAAATTACACAAATTCATATCCAGATAACTCAGAAAAGCGGTTACAGTAATCCAGGTCCAGAAAGGACACGCGTTTACAGTAATCCTCATAAGAAAAGCGCGTACAGTAATCCAGATAGGATAAGCGGTTACAGTAATCTATATGCAGAAAAGCGGATACAGTAATCCAGATCCACTTACAATACACTACAACAATGACCAAAGGACTGACTCCTTATATAGTCACAAAATTTGTGACACCCAACAGCACAAGAGCCCTTACACCTTCTGCTTCACACCCAACACCGACCTTGACACCCGACAGTGCCAGTACGTACAGTCGGTTGGTACTGGATAGTACCGTACGTACAAAAGGGACAATATTCGAAGCAGGTACTAAGCCACCCGTTTTTTTTCTCTCTTCGCTATGTAAATAAGTGGAACCTTCCGGTTTGTGTTTGATTAGGATTTGTATAAATATTTGATTTATGACTGGACTGGATTTTTTCTGAATGGGTTTCAGAGTAAAGTGCTAAGGACAGAAACCTGCATGCTGCGCAAAGTATAGTGCAGTGCAGTGTAAGGAGCAGTGCAGTAAAGTGCACTAAAGTATGGTGTAAAGTTCGAAGTGTAATGGCACAGTGCAAGACAGTGTAAAGTGCAGTGAAAGGTGCAAGTGCAATGCAATGCAGACGCAGTAATGTGCAGTAAAGTGTAAAGTGCAGTGCAGTGCAGTGTGAAGTGCCGTTATGTAAAGTGGAATGTGCAGCGTAATGTAAAATTAGGTACAGTGCAGTGTAAAGTGCATTGCAGTGCGGTGCAGTGTAGTGGAAGGAGCAGTGCAGTAAAGTGCACTAATAGAATGCAGTGTAAAGTGTAGTAAAGTGCGGCGTAATGGGTAGCAGTGCAGTGCTAAATGCTGTAAATGCAGTGGGGGTGCAGCGCTGTGTAAAGTAAGGTCCTGTGCAGTGCAGTGCTAGGTGCAGTGTCAAGAGCAGTAGAGTAGAGTGCAATGCAAATGCAGTAAAGAGTAGTGTAAAGTACTGCGCAGCAAACTGCAGTGCAGTTTGATGTCCAATGCAGTATAAAGTGCAGTGCAGTGCAATGCAGTGTGTAGTACAGTTGTGTAAAGTGGAATGTGCAGCGCAATGTAAATTGAGGTACAGTGCAGTGTAAAGTGCAGTGATAGTTGTTTCCGAAAAATGCGCATCACTTTTACTGTCAGTGGCTATTTCAAATTTCCCGCGAATAACATTTCCTCATGTCTGCTATAAACGCGGGAAACCACCGTTGTCTGCTAGCCGCGCGAATCTGCCATATTCCTTCCTGCCATCACCCGTTTCTAATTTTTCTCCGCTCTGTTTCCTTTCCTTTCCTTTCCTTTCAAAAAACAAATTCAATCTTTTCCTTCCAGAAAAAATGTCTTCCTCATCCGATTCATCACAAATCCCTTCGACAATTTCCAAAAATTCTTCATCTTCATCGTGGAATGTCGAAAAAAATATTTCTTCAAAAAAAGATTCCGATTCTTCTTCGACGAAAATTCCGAAAATTCAACATATTTCCGACGATGATCAATTGGAAAATTTCGAGGGCAATTCTGCTCGTCGAAATTCCGTCGAAAATAATCGTGCAGAAATCGATGGTAATCGCCGAAAAAAAATCGATCTGCAACAACCACAGATCGATAATCGGGCGATCGATCCATCTGATCGATCAATAATCGATTGATCAGATGGGTCGATCGGTCGATTATCGATTTGTGGTAATCGAAGCGATAATCGATGATCATTCGATCGAATGTCCTGATCAATCGATTGATCTTCGATTATCGATTGATCGGTTCGATCGATTATCGATTGATCAGGATGATCTATCGATCATTCAGCGTGATCAATCGATAGTCGATAATCGATCGATTGATCAGAGTAATCGATCGATTGATCAGAGTAATCGATCGATCGATCAGAGTAATCGATCGATCGATCACGGTGATCAATCGATTGATCACCGTGATCAATTGATAATCGGTCAGCGTGCGTGATCAATCGATAGTCGATACTCGATCATTTGATCAGAATGATCGATCGATAGTCGATAATCGATCGATCAGTGTGATCGATCGATTGATCAGAATGATAATTCGATTGATCACTCTGATCGATCGATCAATCAGTGTGCTCAATCGATCATCCTGATCAATCGATATTCGATTGATAAGATCAATCGGTTATCGATTGAACACATCGATCGATTATCGATTGATCATCCTGATCAATCGATCAATCATTCTGATCAGTCTAAATTCGTTTATCCTGATTAATCGATAATCGACCTTTCTGATCAGTCGATCGATCACTCTGATCGATCGATCTATCAGCGTGATCAATTGATCGATCATCGTAATCAATCGATAATCGATAATCGATTGATCGATGATCCTGATCAATCGATGATCCTGATCAATCGATGATCCTGATCAATCGATGATCCTGATCAATCGATGATCCTGATCAATCGATGAT
>JAQGCW010000743.1:0-10023 GCA_034700065.1 Mesodorylaimus bastiani | reverse complement strand
AACCGCACGACAACATTCCACCGAAACCGCACAAGGCGTAGTATTTGCTCGAACCGAACTCGCAACTGTATTGGCCTGAAAATGGAGAAAAGAGACATTCAGAGTAAGCCTTAGCCGCAGGAAGAATGCAAAACAAACAAGGGACAAACCAACAAAACTACACAGAAAAACGAAGCAGAAACGAACAAGAAACGAACATGAACAAAACTTTCCCAAAGAATCCAAACCTTGAAAACCGGTAAACAAACCCAGAGCCAAAAACCCAAAACCAAAATCCCCAAAAACAAAAAACCAAAAACCAAAAATCTAACTTACCCAAAGGAGGAACGGGCATCGTCGGCGCGCAATCGGCTTTTCGGATGCCCGGAATGCCGAACGGAGACGATCCGTGCGATTTCATTTTTTCCATTAATTGTTCGACGATACCCATCGTTGTTGTTGAAGCGACAGAATTCGAACAATAAAATCGATGGCGAAATGAAAAGACGACTTGAATACAAAAAAAGACGGAGCGATGAGAAGACACGACCGACCTGGACGAAAGTACAAAGCGAAATGAGGATGACGAGGACGAAAAACGGGAGGCGAAAGAAAATCTCGATGAAAGTGTAAAGTGGAAAAATTTTCTCCTCGCGCACACTTTAGTGTTGTTTTGCTATAAACATCTGATGCGCAGGTACAATAAGATTGCGGGAGATTTGAATTGCTCGTTTAAGTCAACATTTCGCATCTTTATTTCTTCGAGAGTTTCTTGGTTTCTCTGGTTTCTTAGTTGTCTTATGTTAGTTTCGCCTCGCGGAAAGAACATCACAGAGGTTGCACGTTTTGGGACAAAATCGAATCATGGCCGACTTTTCACGTTCGCACAGGCCGTTCGTTTTGTAATAGGCGCAATTGAATTTGGAGCTGTCGAAGCACTGGTCGCCTGGAAAGAGAAATTAGTCAGGGGAGAAATAATGCGGGGCCCACGATCCTTTACGGGATCCAGAAGCATGCCCCTATTGCATCAAATCACCCTCTGGGTTGACGACCCACCATAAAAGGCATCAAAGACCAAAAACTGGACCTACCATTGCAATTCTCACAAGTCTTCCTGCATTTGGTCAAGTACAATCCGGGTTGAGCCTTGCACGATTTAGAATTGCAGACGAAATTTGAATCGTCCTCGCATTGTCCGCCGACCGGTGAGCCCGTCGTTGGATCTTGAGCGGGCGGGTTCGGATTCGCAGTCGGATTAGGTACCTTGGTTAGAAATAGAATTGGTCAAAAGTCTTACAATAAGATCTAGCTGTAAAGTTCGAGAATAGTTTCGATGTCTGTCTTGAGAGAACTTACCTTGGTGGAAGCTGTGGAAGTTGTGATAGCTCCAGAAGATGTGGATGTGGCAAGTTGAGTCGAAGCTTCCGATGAATCACCTGAAGGATTTGCATTCGATCATTTGCTTGGCACCAGTGTCTGCAGTTCCTGTGCATCATCAGGGTCAAATTATGGTCGGAGGGCCAGACTATGGATAAGCGGTTACAGTACTCCAACTTCTTCCTGTATCCAGTCCAGAGGCAGATCCTCCGACTCTTTGAAGACCCATTCTATCTCAAGATCTGAGCCCCCGCCAATCCTAACCTGGATCTTGCCCAAGCAGACCTCTTCAACACTTACAGCACAGTCTCCTGTACATCTTGCTACAGGTCGGTTTCGCCGCTGGACACGCACTGCACGCTGGAGCATCACCGAACGGGAATGGTTTCCCGCCGAAGGTGGTCGAATCATAACCATTGCCGAAATAGCACACAACGACGTAAGCCGACGCGCCACCCGCCGATTCGATATCGTCACATTTGGACATGGCGCAACCGATTTGATCGGTGTCCGCGTACATCAGCTGCAAAATGTTCTCCCATCACGATCATAGATTGATCCGTCCAGTTTTTGGCGCCAAACTTACGTTCAAATAATCCTGACAAAATCCTAACTCCTCTTCGGGTGCGCATTTGCCAGTTTGATGATCGAAATCGGCGTATTGTAGATACCAAGCGTCCAAGACGGTCTCGTAGTTTGGTTTCTCGCCTTGTCTCATCACCATGACACTTTGGGCGACTTTGTCGAATCCGTCGATCTTGTACGATGGGGTCTCGCGATAGCCGTCACATTTCTTCGCCGACGCATAAGCCTCGGACGCCAGCACGTTGTTGTAGGACTGCAGATGGAAGCAAGGTGCGGTTTTGAAGATCAGGTGTACTGTAGACGTGACAATCCGAATTTGGGGTGAAATTTTGAGGAGTGACAGAGGGTTGATAGATAAAACTTCCCCTAAATTTGTTGCAGTCCGTCCAGCCATTCAAAATGGAAAAGTCCGAAAGCCTGAGCAGTGTACATGTACTGAAGAAAGTGTGCGCAGGTTTCGTGATTTTTGAAAATATGCGGGAAATTCAAATAATAAGTTTGCACACATGGCTTTGAGAAATGCGTCTGACGACTAGAAAATCATAAAATGTCAAAGGACATTGTTGTATATGTTCTTTCGCTTGCTTGCACTGCCTTCGAAGTAGTTTCGCCTGATCTTTTTGAATTTCCCGCGATTTGAAAATCGTAAAGAAACTTCGCAAAACGGGAATGCGCTTCTTGAGTAACAGAGGGTCCAGACTTGAGTAGTGGACACTTAGGACTGATCACAATGCACCTGGGACCCTCTGGGATCCAACTGATCCTGCTGATCAGAGTCTGACAGTCGTCCGCACAGAGCAAAGGCAGGTTATTGATGTCTTCTTACCAAACAGCGCATTCCGGGCGAATTCTGTTCGATGTTATTCCTCAGCGTATTGAGCTCTTTGAGAATTGTCTGGATTTCATCCTGGTTGGCCGAATATGCTTCCACGACGGCTAGAAAGAAAGTTTGAGGTATTCAATCGTAATTAGCCTGAGAAGCTTTTGGCAGGCTAAATGACATCTAATGTCCTCTGCGATGACTTCCGCAAACTCAGTACTAGCTTACTTCCTCGTAACTTATGTCGTTGACTTTTCAAAAAGTAATTGGCACTAACACAATGGAAAAGCAAAAGCAAAAGGAGAATCCTATTCATGATGCCTATTGACGAAGCACACGGCGAAAGCTAACAGACAAGAACTGGTTCTGTAGATGGATGCCTGGAGATCTGCAGCTGGACAAACGATCCGTAGATTTACACGAGCGGGTGCAATGTAGAAGGGCCTAAATTGCCATATATATGGAACCAATGGGCAGCCGCACAATACTCAGCAGCTTTATGCAAACAAAGGACCATCATGGATGAACTTCAAAGCACAAATCAATCACACAGAGATAAAAAAAAGGTTAAAAGTCAGCTCATAGTTGTTAGCACGCACGATTAAGAAAAATAAGACCTAATTTGCCTAATTGTCCAAACTCAATACAAGGCGATCTTAATTAATTTCGATTTCCAAAACATGAATTTACAATCCCGAATCCATGTCCTCCGGCTCCCCCGAGGCTCCCTCGACGACACCGGCCCCTTCCGATCCTCCTTGTTGATTCTCCCTCTGTTTCCTTATGATCATATCGACGGCCGTCTTGTGGCCGGCTTCTCGCAACGCATTCAACAAGCGGGTGATCGAAGAGCCCGGCGTGTGTTCCAGTTGATCCAATAGAAGTATGGTTGGACTGGTGCCATCAACGGCGATCACTTTCAACAGCTCGATCATGTGTTCGGCGTCGAGCGATTGAGCCAATTGCTCCCAACGACCGGCCTCGTCGAGCAGTTTCCCCAAGCGAACACGCGTCACGTAGTCCAGTGTGGACAGGTCGTCTGGAAGGAAATTTGAATTTGGCGCGCTTGAAAGTAAAGCAAAGAAACAGGATTGGAGCTTACCTTTGATGAACGCTGGCAACGGTTCGGGACTTCCGCTGCTGCTGCTCGACGGGAATCTCCTTCGGACGCTGGGCGACCACCGGACGCCGAGCTCGCTGCCCGTGGCGCCTTCGGCGGCAGCAGCAGCGGGCGACGCTCGACCGGATCCCGACGATGATGGAGGCGCCAGCGAATGTTTGTTCGATGTTGATGACGATGCGTATTGCGAGGTTTTCGGACGCGCGCCGCCGAAACCGATCGACGGCGGACCACCACCACCGACGCTCGGACTCACATCGCCGCCGCAAGCGCTCATCGAATCGTCGGCCATCACGGGGACGGGCGACGGTGGCACGTACGGTTTGCCCTTCAGATATTCGATCGTATCCGTGTCGTCCTCGGCGTAATCCATGGCCGAATGAAGTTCGATGCCTTCGCCTTCCAACGGTTCGCCCTCGTCCTCTGTTTCGTCCTGCTTGGTCGTCGTTGTCCGCACGCCGTCCTCGTCGCTGTCGACATCGTCCGAATTCAACGACATACTACTCGTCTTCTCGTGCGGATCCGCCTTGGCCGCGATCAATTTGGCGATGATCGGAATCGATTTCAGTTTCGTCGCCAATTGCAACGGCGTTGTGCCGTCGTACGATTGGAGCGAGACGCTGGCTCGGTTCTGAAACGAATCGAACAGTTTAGTTGCACGATCAGAAATTTCTCACCGACGAAACTCGACGTCAAGAAAAACCACCAAGAACAAAAAGATTCGAAATCCGCTTACCTTCAACAACAAATCGACGGCGTCCGTATCGCCGACTTCCACGGCCAAATGTAAGGCCGATTTGCCCGTATTCCTCTCGACATCGTTGACCGGCGCCTGAGCTTCCAATAACGTCTCCAACAAGGCCAACTTCTTCCGTTTCACGGCCAAATGTATGGCCGTCTCGCCCTCGTCGTTCATCGTCACCAAATCGATCTTTTGTCGACACTCGATCGATTCGTTGGGCGGAAATAGAATATCGCGATAAATATCCTCGTTAAATGTCTCGGCCAAGTAGTGCGCCACCGTTTGTCCGTCGGCGTCGATGGCCGTACGATCGGTGCCGGCCGTGATCAAGTAATGAACACAATCGTCGTCGCCGTATCGAATCGCCAAGTGGAGTGCGGTTTGTTTCTTGAAATTTGTCTCGTCGATAATTTCGCGCTTATTCGGTAGCGAGTCGAGAACTTTGAGCATGGTTTTCAAGGCGAACGATTGTTTGTTCTTCACCGCCGTGTGGATAGCTCTGAAACGAAAGAAAAAATATACATATTGTTTAATCAACAAATTCAAATTTCGCACGAAAATTTATAAAACGTCACTTACGTATTTCCATTTTCGTCTTGTAATCCGATCAATCCCTTGCAGGCGAGGACGAACGGTTCCGAATCACCTTCGGCGCTGAAGCTCCACAATGCGCGAACGTGCGTCTCCCACAAACCGGTCAGGTACATTTGCATTTTGGCCGCTTCCCCGACGGCGCCCAATCGATTCAATTCGGCCAGACTGAGCGTTTCGATACGCGAACGTACGTCGCTCACGAGCGTCGTCATCATCGGTGGTGCGGAGGGGCCAGCCGTGGACGAGGATGAATCCGCAGGGGCCATGGACGACGGGTCGAGCGCGATGCCGCTGTCCAAATCGCGCGGGCGGATGCTTGGTTGACGGCCTGGAAATTGGAGGGAGGAGGTTAGGCTACAGGTGAAGAGGAGGTCCAGGGAACGAGGAAGTTGGGGTCCAAATTGAGGTCTAGGGAGGTTAGATAATCAAGTTCGGGGGAGGTACATAAGAAGCAATCAAGGCTTTTTAGAAGCTCATGGGATTCTATAAGTCACAATTTCTCAGGTATCTCTTCAGAATTTCTCCAAATATCCTTGGGTTTTTGGTGGTTCCTAGTCCAGCACTCAAGGCCCTCCCAAACCATAAGACCTCCAAACTCCCATACTAAACCAAACTAACTAACTAGCTAACTAAACTCACAAAACTATTCCTAATTCAACCTAACTTAACAAACCAACCCACAAAAAAAATATCAAAATTCAACCAACACACCATGCTGAGCAAACGGTCCTGGTCGCTGTTGCAGTTGACGCACGCCGCCGCCCGTTGCGCCCGGCGTATACGCATCGAATTCGGACGATGTCGCTCGTTGACCGGACGGATTACTCGAACTCGTACTCGGCGATTGGTCGGGAAAGAATCCGAATCCGGATGGCCCGTAGGCGGGAATACTACGACGCTGGCGTTTCGCCGATGGACCTGGAAATTTATTCGCATGCAATATGGGCACTGCAGGATGAGAATGCAACGGACAGAAGAAGGTAAAATTGAGTTTGCATTGCGCCTAGTCAACAGTAACAAGAAAACAGAAAGCTAACAAATCCGCATGCCGCATAAAATCACTGCATGCATTTTCATTTGCGCTTTCATATTTGCGCAAATCACATAAAACAACAAAAATCAATAAGTACTTACCATCATCCATTGGCAAATAGACGAAATCCATGGCAGGACTGTACGTATTGTCCGATGTCCTCAGTAAATGCAAATTCACATGGACACGTTCCGTAATATTCACATCTTGATAGGCGGGAGTTTTGAAAATGATCAAGATCTGAAAGAAGATGTTTCTTTACTTGTTTAAGTTCAAAGAGAAGAGGGTTTTTCAGTGCATTCTTCAGGTAATTAATTACCTGTTCAAACACATCGCCAGACGCGAAAATTCCTTCGGCTTCCCATCCCGTATTTGGATCGTGAAATATGATTTTGATATGTTCTGAAAACCATATGCCTATTTTGTAGAAAACTTGAACTTGCTTCATCAACACAAAGGTTTTCCAGAAGCTGCCTATGACAAACTGGCTGGTCTTGCAACGAACGCGTGAACCTGAGCATCAGAAAAATGGCGCGAAAATTCTTTTCAAACTGATATACCTCGACGAATCTTTGCCGCGCATCGAATCCAAATACGATCACCTCCGATGGCTTGTCCGCAACTTTTGTCGATATCCGCAATTTTCAATTCGCTGTGACCAGTATTTTCTGCAAGTGCAAATCCATTAGGGTCAATCTACAGCCGCAGAATACATCATGGAAAAGCGATTACAGTAACCCGATCCGATTGGGTTATTGTAACCGCTTTTCCGCGATCAGGCAGACTCTTTGTCCTGGACCAAAAAAAAAAACAATACACATTGATAATCACTTACGCGAATTGAAAATCGGGCTGGATAAAACGATCGGGGTCGAGAATTCTTGCGTCACACCATTCGAATCGTCGAAGAGGAAAGCTTGGAAACCCAATCGTACGCAATGGAGACAATCTTTCATCGTGGCCATTTCACGTTGCGATTTCTCATTGAGATTTTCACGAACGTCGTCTGTAAAGAAAAAATAGTCGTCAGAAAGGTCAACAGCTAGTCGAAGTATATTCGGAGGATCCACAGTGGATCCAAGGTGGATTTGGATTACTGTAACTGCGGGCTGTTACAGTAATCCTGGATCCGCGATGGATCCTTCGACGATTGTCTGGACCCTTCCTACTCACCAGTTATCGACCATCCTTGCTCGTTGTACTCTTTCAAATATTTCTTGTATAATAATTCTTTAATATCGCTCTCCTTTTGTCGCATGATACCCAAATTGGGGAACCTGAATCGAATTTTGATTTTTCCTCCTGATCGTCCGCAACAAACAGATTTCTCTTTCATTTCTATCACTTGACAATTGCTCATCGGACTGGACCTCCCTTAGCACAACTGCAGAACGGAACTGCAACCCTGGACTTATTGGGTACTTCTTGTGCGTGTGGCCCCGACTTCCGAATTTGGTCATTGGGAAAGATATCGCTCGAGGCAGAAACTTCCCACGCCGGTTTTGTCAATAGGCGAGAAGACGGATCTGGAGGGGGGTTGGGTATTCCCCTGAAGTTCCCAGCCCCAGTGCGGGTGAGAGAAACAGGATAGGAGAAAGGGGACGAGTAGAGTTGAGATTTCATAAGGTATACAAAATGTTAGTTTAGAACAGAATGTTTGATCCCGTACCAAATTGAATCGAACCGAAAGACTTACATAGCACTCATATTGGCATCCAAATCCGCACGACATTTCCCATCGGCGCAATTATTGGTCCAGCCCCACAGTTCGTTGACGTGCGGACGTGGGATCTCCTCGTTCGTATATAAAGTAGCCAGTATGTAACCGCGGCCTTTGAAATTCTCCACCTGAAGATGTTTAAAAATGTTTAATTAGAACAGACAACATAGCTTGAAATAATCTGCGTAAGACATACAGTATAGATCTCAGGGTCAAACTATAATCGGAGGATCCACCGAGGATTCAACTTGGAAAAGTGGTAACAGCAATCCAAGTCGAAGGTGAATCCACGATGAATCCTCCGACTATGGTTCAGAATTCGTCATATTGAGAATCCTCATATTGACCACGATCAGACCGACAAAATTCGACTCACCTTGACCTTGGGACACGACTTTTGTCGCTTATCGGCTCCCCTCAACGCTCCGTGCGGACTGTGCTCGGCTCGATAACGAAATCTACATCGCTCTACGGGTTGTTCGATAATTAGCAATTGCGCGGCGTTAAGGAAAGCTCCGGCCGGCACTGGACTCGGTAGCCAACCACCGCCATTGTTCGTATTCATCATGATCGGCGTATTCGGATTCGGATACGTCTCAGTGACGGACATGGGACTGGGGACGGCGGCCAGGACCGACGGCGGACTGGCGATTCCCACCGAGGCCAATTGATACGAGGGCGAAGGTGCCAATTGGGAAGTACTCGATCGATGGGTGCCGATCGGCGATGGCGAATCGATGACAATGTACGATTGCGGGCTGAGTGTCGACGTCGGATTATGATTTCGAACGAATAAATATTGTTCCGATTCGGTTTGGAGATCACGAGCGATACTAGCGATCTCTTTGGTCGAATCCAAACTGGACGGTGGAGGTTCCATTTTGAGGAGTCTAGAAAATGAACGTCAGATTTAGAAAACGTTTGGAATCATCCGATGGGAACAATCTTAACCATTTTGTTTTCTAATTTTCTTCTTGGTGATGTGGATGAATCAGCAAAAATTATATTGCCGCGTGAACATCTGGCTCGAGGGAGAACGAGTTCCTCAACGTCAACTTCTTCCTCGTCGAGGAGAACTCTGGTAAGCTTCGGCGAAAAGCTTCTGTTATACTAGCTACCACTGAACTTGAGCATTTTAAAATTTGCTTTACTCGCTTGAGGAGCTATTTCCACTGGAGAAACAGCTGACTCTCAACACACCGCGTGGAATTGAGAAAGTTCGAGAGTCCATCGAACGAATGGGCAGTTCGAAGTTGGCCAATCGATAGGAGGGGAGGTTGCAGGACGATTTTTCAAAAGCGCGCCAGAACGAAGATATTTGAAAAACGCGCCAAAATCATCATGAATCGAAAGAGGTATCAAAAACACAGGAGAACCAAGGCTTCTACCAGAACCCTTCCTTGCGGGAGAATTTCCTCGAAAATGATACCGAGCTCGTCGAAAAAGGGCAGAAGGCTGTTTACGTCCTTCGCAGAGGAAACCACACTCGCCAAACTTCGCAACAACAGTCTCGCAATGCGTTGTGAATTGGGGTCGAGGCGAGGCGAGCGAGAGAGTGTGGGTCGGACGGACAGGAAACCGGTCTTTGGACTGTACGGATGGAGAACAGGAGTGAAGGACTGTATGCGCATTAAAAGTACAGGATGTGCGAACGCCTCGAAGAGGACACTGAGAAATAGAGCAATATGCAGTAGAGGGATGAATCGATTTCTTTTGAGTCAAGGTAGATTTTATGGTTCTGTTCAGTGATGATCACATTGAGCTCGGGTTTCGTGCTTTGATTTCTGGTCCCTATGGCTGACGAATCTTTCGATAAAATGACCAAATGCTGACGAATTGACAAAATGCGCCCAATGACAAAGGACAAGAGGACAGAAAGATCATACCATACAGTAGTCGTCCATCCATCCGGTTAGTTCGAAACTTAAAATTTACCATAACCAGAAAGTAAGCTATACAAATCCGTGAAAACAGGTGAAAGCCTGTCCCATATATACCGTAAATACTCATTTAGTCCCCCTCGTATAGTTTCCCCGGGGAAGTTATTCGAGAT
>JAQGCW010000742.1:0-10035 GCA_034700065.1 Mesodorylaimus bastiani | reverse complement strand
TGTAAATATGCAATTTTTCAGAATTCTACTAAAATTTTCGTGAATGCTTTCTGCTTTTCCGTAAATTCGATGCTTACTTTTTGGGTGAATTAAAAGTACAAAATAATCCCCCCCCCCCTCCGAATGCTCTTACTCACCTTTCGGAATATTCAATTTGGCTCGTTCACGATCGAAGCTGGCGTAGGTGACGCGAAGGGCTTGAGATAAATGAAGATTTGTACCCGGAGTCAACGGTGTCAACGGAGGCAGTTGAGAAGGCGAATCTGAAAAAGGAAAGCATTTTGAACCAAAAGACAATACGACGGTTGATTCATCGGTTTGATAAATCGCATTGACCAAAAGTGTGCTGCACCCTCCCGCCTATTTAGAAACTTCCCTAAAGTTCGACGGACGGTTCAATCAAATTCATTCATAAGACACACAACACATATCCTTATTCTTATTCGAGACACCCACGCATATGTCGCCGTGTCCCTTTTAAAAGGGAAAGTCCGGAAAGACTCATCAAAAGTTTTCAAAAGAGTGCGAAATCAAAAACTGAAGAAAACTAGCCAAACTCGAGAAGGAGGTGACTGATGACTATCGCTCCGTGTCAAATACATGACGGACCGGTTTCCAACTGCAGCGACTTATGTTGACAAACAAGGCGACAGGCACCGATGTACTCCAGCTCCAAAATTGGGAGTCTAGTTTTTCTAGCCCAACCGAGTCAAAGTAACACACACCCGCCCTGCTGGATTACCGGATAGCTCGATAGGCGAATAAACAGAATCGCAGCCTGATCAATCCGGTTATATCATCGCTACTAACCATTTCTCATTACGTCAGATAATTTCAACTGCACCAGTTTCATAATTGTGATTGGCTGAATGATGACTCTGTGCTGATAGGAGGTCGAAGATTGTGTATAGAAGATGTAAAATCGCTTTCAGCCAACAGTGGATCGAATCCGCGAGGAGGGTGTCCTATACCTAAAACGGCAGAAAGGCCATTGCCCGAGGGGAGGCACGTGGGCGGAAAGGAATCGCGCTCGCTCGCCAGACACCACGATCGCGAGTCAAAAATTGTCCTCGCGCCTCACTCAATTCGACCAAACTAGGAACGAACAACCTGCTGCTGAGCATCGGACGCTCAGTTCACTCTCTCCGGTCGACCAGCCGCGATTGTTGAATGCAAGAACGGGAAATTTGCCCATTTTTCACGAAACGGTCTGGCTGCCTGCGCAATCTGACTCGGGCAGTGTGAAAAGACGGACACAATACATGATCGTAGTAGGAGTAGTGGCACTTCGTTCATCTCCTCGGCGCATCGACCACCAATTTGGTCGCCTTATACGGCCAGTAGTTCGATTCATGCGTCCTCCTCCTCCTCCTCTTGTGTCCAACAGTCCAGCCGTGCTCAATCAGACGACCGACGACCGACCGGACAGAGGACTCAAAGGAGAGACCACACGCCCGTCAACAATGAAACCCCCCGATCCTCCCAAATTCCGCCCACCCCGAGGAGTTCAAACGCCAACACTTCGCATCGAAAAATGATGAACCTTGAAACTTCAATTAACTTGATTCTCGTGTCCAATCACGAGAGCACCTTTCTTTTCATCTCCGAAGGCGTTATATGATAATGAGTAGGAACCAGGGCCAAGAAACGAACCCGCCCGGGGTCCACCGACCGTTCAAATTCTTCTCGTCCGCCCAACGACCTATCTTTAAAAATGTTCAACTCGCCATCCGACTTTTATGTAACTCCCGAGGCGCATGGCGAAAAGAAATTAGGAACTTTCGGCCAATCAGCGGAGAAGGATTCATTCGCTCGTCCAATCAGCTCGCCAAATTGGCTTACTGTATCGGAGCCTTCCCGCGATCGCGCCACCGAGGAGGAAGATTGTGAACGAACGGTGCATATCTTCCAAGCCCGAGAAGGAACCTAACCGCGGATACCGTAAACGCATTCATTCGTTCTGTTCGTTCGTCAGGCCATTTCGGGCCATTCAGAAAAATCCTCTCAAAGCCCCCCGATCCCCGCGCGATAAGAAGAAACCCCCTCGTCCCCGTCCCTCCTCCACTTGAGAAAGCGAGTATTGTTGCTTTTGGTGCACTCCATTCGACCAACAACGGATGTCATCATTATCGGATGGCTTGAACAAACAAACTGTCCTCCCTCCCTCACCTCCTTTATCCCAAGCAAATCATGCGAGACTCGACGGCGACTCCGAGGAGAGTGAGAGAGAGGCTTCTCGTTAATGGCTTTCATCGTTCGCACCTCACGTGCCACCCATCCAAACCCACCAACGAGCGATCCATGCCAACGACGAGAGGCTTTAAACCGTAAGATACGAGCGAACGAAGACACCACGACGGCGACCTTCGGACTGTTCAAACAAAAACGACAAAATCTTTCGCGCCTCGCCTTCGTTAAACAACGAGTCGAAGGAGGGAGTAAAAGTTAAGAACGCCCACACATACACACAATCCGAGCATGAATGGAAGACTCCGATCCTCTCCTCCACACCACACACACACTACCTACGGTCGATCGGTCGGTGGTACCAAACCGTGTGCGTACCAGATGCGCTTTTCAGTTTCGTCCAACGTCCGCCCGCCAGTAACTTTTTTTATCAATGAACAACTCCGAAGGCAAACTGGAGTGGTTTTTCTCGGGTCTCCGGTCAATCAAGAGTTTTCCGGCTCAAGTCGATCGCAACTCGTCAACGAGTAATTTGTTCGTTGGCGCACGATCGTCTGACTGATGTTCCGCTTTTTTCTACGCCGAAAGGAAACCGAAACTTAGCCTCGATTTCAGAGCAGATTCAAACAAAAAAAAATGAGCTGACACGAAAGAAAAGACGAAAGGCGCATCGAGAATATCTCTTACAGTAAGCAAAAGTAGAAGGCCTTTACAGAACGCTCCAGCGTTACTTTGCAATCTCATTCCTCCGAGTAAAGCAATGTTCGTCGATGCCCTCACCGATGTCGTAACGCATGGAAACCTCGTCGCCAAACTACGGACACCGAACCGAAGGTCACACACACCAGCCACAATCGGCCATCAAACATGCCCGAATCAACCAGAATCCTAATAAACATGGCAGAAGCAAAAATACCCCCAGCCAATACCTTGCCGCCGAGCACGAGGCGAGTCCTATTCGAAATATCGAAAATGAGGTTTTCGGACGCTCAATATCCTCCCTCCTAAGGCCTCTCTGGAGACGTATCAAATTTCAAATATCAAATCCGACACACACACAAAAACCATCATCGGCGAGTCGGTTTTTCCAAGAGAGAAGACTCGACCCCTATGATGATGAGTGAAGGACGGCGTCCGTCGTCACAACTGGTTTTCGCCCGCCCTCAAAGTGAACAATTCTCGTCCAAATATCATGTAACTATAAATTTGTCGACCAACACACGCCTCGCCTCGTTCGTCGTCTTTCTCATCATCCCCCAAAACCCAAACCCTTCATCAATTTTTATGTAACCGGCAAACACACGACGACGAGGACATCGATGTGACAATGCTTGTTCAAACGAGGCCAATTCTTTTATGGAAATTTTCGCAAACTCCAGCACCGAAGTAACCAAAAGAGGCGACAGAGAGAGAGAGAGGTTGAAAAAGTGCCTACGATTATAATCCATGACCAGTGGTCTAAATGACAAACTAGTCGGTCTCCAGTTCGTGTCCTTATTTCCCCTTTCACAAAAGCGTCGAAATTAGCAAGGTTGACCATCGGCGAATCACGTCCGAGTAGTCACCAACCTCGGTCGAATCAAGGAGACGAAATCGCTGCTCCAGGCAAACTAGTCGAACTTATCCCACAATAAACAGTCACCTCGCTGGCAGCTCTCACTACTTTTCTGTGTCCTCATTATAACTAGATGTCTCCCGAAATTCCAAACTCCTTGCATCATCTACTTCTACCTTTGCTTTTCATTCACGAGTAGCAACTTTCTCACGCCTACGATCACCATCCTCAGAGCATCATCCTTTTCCCCAAAACCAAAAACTTTGACAAAGAAATCAAAAACTGGCCATATAAAGCCATTGTTAGGTATTATCAACCTGTTCTCCTCGTACCGTCTCCATTCAATCGTCGAATTTGCTCCATCGTCGTCGGAAGTAGAAGCGAATTGCGTTCTAATAACGCGCCGGCTCGCATCGTACTGATCATCGACAGCATCATTGTGCCTTCCCCCAACTTAGTCATCGGTCAATCAAAGCTCATCGGAAGAAGACGAAGGAAGATCCCCGCGGGCTCAACGAATCCAAAGTGCCCACGCACAGACCAGCAATCGGAAGGAAGGAATTCGAGAAAAAAGAAATCCCAGAAAAGAACTTGACGAGTGTCTCGACGACGGTTCTTCCAAAACACCAAAACTTTTTTCGCCCACACACGAATACCAAACTTATGAAAATGTTCGCTTTTATCAAATTATACCCATTATGTCGGCCGGGATGCCAATGCGTCGGGAAATGGCTGGCAACGAAATGACACAACCGAATACGGACGCGTGCAAACCGCACTACTACGGTCTCATTCGATTTTGTCTCTCGCCCTCTCGTCCGCCCGACGAGAAAGAGGTCCCACCAAAAAAGGAGAGACGGCGAAGGTCACCACCGCAAAATGCAAAAAGTTCGCAAAAGGAAATTCTCCTCACTGCATCGATGAATAAACTAGTCGGCCGGACGGGCTGGCGGCATGTCCAGGTTTATGAATGAAAAGTCCTCAAGAAAAACGTCCACGACGCTAATTCGCTCTCACTACGTGTCCTTAGGGCGAAAGGAAATATAACGAATGAATGAATGATCCTCGAGCCTCTACTACGACGGACGCCGAAGGAGAGACGACGGACGGAAACCGAAGAGGACACCCCTCTTCTCCGGTAGAAGATGACCGTCGGCCGGTTCTTCTCATGGCGTCGACCGACCTTGGACCAAAATCGGAAAGCGTGCCACACCAACCACTACGGACGGACCAAATCGTCTCCTATTTCACGTACAGTACCTACTTGGAAAAGTATCCGAAAGAACTGCACTACCAACCGACCAACAGGAAATGCATAATTATATGGACGCATACATAGGCTGAGCGAGTTGGTTGTCAAATCTTTCTCTGGATGGTCATCAACTCCGTTCGACCGTACAATGGAATCGTCCGAGAAGAGTCATCTGATGCAATGCACTGCACTGCACGATGCCTATTCAGTTACCATCCAAAATGCAAAACACCGAGTGTCGCAAGAATCGTTTTCCCTCATAAATCTTCCGAGTGTCCTCTCTGTGCCAAGATTAAGGAAAAGTTCACATGCATCTTTAACGTTATTCCTAACTGGTTGCTCGACTGACGAATTTCATAACTCGATTATTCAACTAACTCTCATTGCGCGGTTCTCTCTTTGTCGAGTACCCACACTCGATTTTTCTGATGGGGATCCCCGGGCGAGCAGGCCGTTCGTGGGAACCTATCCTCAAGACAAAACCTCATTACCGCGACGTATTCGACCCTCCGCTGAGACCTATTATTAAACGAGTCAGCGCGAATCTTTCGTGAGAAAACCCATCCGCGACCTCGGAGTGCCCCGGTGTCCCCCCTCCTCCCCCTCCTCAAGACGAGTACCACCGTATTGAGAGTCCTATTGTCTTCCACGTGAGAAGAGGCCATCGAGCATTCATTGACCAGCGTCTTTTGACCCGATGCCTAATGTCAAGTCCGAACAACGTGCAAACGAGGGACCACACCGGAAGACCCAAGACTCGGCCGCCCTCCCTCGGTCCATTCATTCATTCCCGCCCACAACCACCCGGAGTGATCAATCTTGCCGAGCTTTCTCTCGCTCGCTAGAGCTTCTTCTTGCTCACCAGAAGATTCCAAATGCTTCAGGAATGATGCCGCCGACATAGTCGGGGCATTGCCACCACCGCCGCCGCCCTCGCACCACATCCGAACAATGTTGAGCAGTCAAAGTATAAGCGGCGGGAACAAGCCAAATGTCCGAACTCATCAAAGGCGAACAATGGATGGAGGCGAATATCGAATCGATGACGAATCCTCAAATGTCGATTCGGAGAAACTTTGCAGATTACGAGTGTGGGCGACGATGTTTCAATCCCTCGGATGAGTGTACTACGCGCGTTTCCTCCGCGCCCGATCCAAGGTCCTTTGTCTACGCCGTTGGGTGCGTCAAGCCAAATTGGATCAGCAGCAGCAACAACTCCAGCCAAGTTTGGCCTCGACGAACGGAAGTGGGCATCCCTCTCCCTCTTTTCTATTCCCTCCTTCTCTCTCTCTCACTCGCTCGGCGGTGCGTATCGTTTCATTCATGGTTTTACCTCGTCCCAAATCCTACCTACTCCTCGTCCCATCGTTATCTCGCCCTTCATTCATTCGGACGGGGCCAAGTTAGTGTTTGACAAGACATCCCTCTCTCCTATTACTCCTTGGGTGACACGAATACAACCAGCCGCGACTCTCTCTCCACGGATGGTCACATAAAGAACACACAAACTGTACTATGAGCCACACTACCCATAGATGGACAATTCTAACTCCCCACACGGTTTTACCCTCAAGGAAGCAAGCATCGAAAGAAAGCTAATAATAATTAGCATACCTGTCCAAATGGTCGCGTCGAAATGTCGCCGCTGTGTCAAGACGGCAACTGCAGCGCCGTTATAAACTTGCATTCCGCCCGGGCGCCACTCTCATTACCAATGAGGAGAGCAGAAGCAGCAGAAAGCAGAAGCAGAACTGACGACTTTGCCCTCCCTCCGGTTTCGTCCTTTTTTAAAAATCCTGCTTCCTGGGACTCGTCCAAGGAATCCTCGTGTGTCGTTGAACGAAGAGTGAGGAACAGATCCCTCCGTCTTCCTGACTCTCTCTCTCTCAACTGTGGAAACCGCAAGACGACACCTCTCGCCGCAAGATTGTTCCAACTAAAATTTCATCCGAACCGAGTGAGAACAGAGACTCCTCGAAGGAACTACCGAGTGATAAGAGAAAAACGACGGAAGGTTTTCGCCCTCGTTCTCTCCGCTCGTCACTCGACCGGCTTACACGAAAAGTCGAAGAAAACTAAAGCCATCCGAGAACAAGCGGCGAGCTTTTGTATAACTTTTTCTGGACAAACTTGTCCTCCTCGGGAGTCTGCAAAATTTCTCACTCACAGTCAAGTCTGTCTATGTGTATCTTTTTGCAAAAATTGTGTCCTTCTTCGAACGCCCCGGAGTAAAACGGAAGCAGCAGGTTTCGTCGTTAGAAAAGTTTATTCAACAATTGGCAGGTGTCGAAAACTACAACAGACTTTAGCGATTTCTCGTCGCCTCTACTTTGTTTGCCCACTTCTTGCTGCACTTCTTTGTGGTCCCCCATTTGCTGCCACGCGCCCTCTCCCTCCCCGAACCACTTGTGTTACGAGCCGAGGTATTGGGCAAATAAAAAGCTCCCTCTCTCTCTCTCCCCTGTTTCATCCTGTCCTCTACCGAAAGACCTCTCGGATTGAGGGAGACCTGAGGAGAGGAAACGGTACTTTTTTTTCGCTCGCTCGGCCGCCAACAATTGGAAAAGTGGAGGAAAGCTCACGACCGACCAGGGCACTCCCCACGAAGCCCGTCGTCTTCGCACCCTCCGGTCCCTCGCCACAACTTTTTGTTCCAAAGTCACCACCGCAGGCACACTTTGGAGCTGAATGAAAGGAAAGGCCCCCATTACCCTCCACCACCAGAGGATCTCGAGCACCCATAAAACGCAGCAGGGGGAAGCAAAAAGCGTGTGCGAGGCTAATAAAAATCGCATGGCCAGTCTGCTGGTCGTCGACAGTCGCCGTCGTAGACCGCTGCCTTTTGGCTCCGGCGGGTTGGCGGATAACGAATGACCACAACCATAAGCTGTCGGAATCGCGCGCGCGCGCCACCTTGCCCGCGGGGCCCAGAAGAAAAATAAACACCAGCTGCTTCTTTGCCGAGGCGCGCAAAATGTGCTCAATCTCTGAGAAGAAAAGCCGATCTCCTCGACAACCCACTCGATCAAAACCGCGAGGACAAAACTCGCGACGAAAATGCTACTATCGAGACAGAGAAAGAAACCGACGACACTCGCGACGCGATCAAGAAAAGCCAACGTGTCAAAAGCCAAAGTCCTTTTCCTCTCGCTTTTGCTTCCACGCCCAAAGTGTTCGGAGAGGGGCGTTGTCACCAAAGAGTGCACGACCGACGACGAAATTCGACAACAGTCCGCAAACAGATGCCATTCTAAATCATTTCGCCGTCTTCTAAAACGGGATTTGTCTTTGGCTTTCTTTTTTTGAAACGCCAGAACTAACTATCCCCCGCTGCTGTGACAGACGTAAAAGCAGGACACAAAGTGTTGCCACACGATCCGTGTCTCGCAGATTTCCACAAAAACCTAACCCACCCGTCTTCTCTATCCGATTACACACTTTTCTGGTTGAAAATCTTAACTTTCTCAAAAGCCTTTCCGAAAGACGCAGAACAGCTGACTAAACTGGAAACTCTCGAGGGAGGACGACTGGCACCACCGGATCCTCACAAAACCAAAAGCCCCCCAAAAACTCTCAGAAGAATATGCATTTAAAAAAGCATCGACTTACCACATGGAAGATCACATCGTGGAGCCAAATCCAAATCCGGTACGGACGGTACTTTCTGATCGCTCGTCTCCATCTTGATCGTCGTCGTCGACTTCGTATCGACGCCTTGATTCCGATCCTCGTCCGGACGACGTACGTACGTGCATAGATTCGACGAGAATGTGACCGATCGTTGCTGTTGGACGTTGTTGGCCGCCGACGACGACGAAGAATTCGATTCTTGCTCCGCGGCGATCATCGACGACGAAGAAGATGCAACGGCGACGGTGGAGAAATTCGGATTCCATGCGGTCAGGTCGATTCGTGGCGGCGCCAATCCTTTCGTCGCCATTATATTTGCTCGATCGATCGATCTCCACGAAATACGGTCGTTGTTGATGATCGCGAATAATGCCCCGATTGCAAAATATATCGATCCTTCCGGTTTATCTAAAAAAAGAAAGAAAGATAAAAAAAATCATTCATTCATTCATGGTTTTTCTTCGTCTTTCATTCATTCATCCTTTCTCACCCCAAACACCCAAACCTCCCCGACCGACGACCTCATCGTACGGCCGCCTACGCGCTCGCTCTGAGATGTGTGTCAAATGGCGAGCGAGAGAATTTCCTCTCTTCCCTCATTTCCCTCTCTCTCTCGCGCGCGATTCGCGACCAACCGCCAGCCAAGCCACGATTTCGCCGCCCGCCGATGCCGATGGATGGAAAGAGGAGGCAACCAGCCGCGAGATAAGAACGAAACGAAGCGTCGTTTATTATCGCGGCCCAACGACGACGACGAGTTGGCTGGGCAAAAGTGCGACTACGTCAAGAAGGAAGGCAGCGCCCAGATTTTGCACACATTCGTTCGATCCGTCGGCCGAATGGAGCGGCATCCGGAAAAGAAGCCGAGGGAGAGAGAGAGTGACCAACAGGGAGCCCATCGGGGGTGATCAGCAGCACTCGACCAACGAGTGACCAGTTGGGTCCCCCCAACCTCCCCGCTAATGACGCACCAACCAGAGCGATGAATGAAATTCGAAATAAATGAATGAACGAATGAAACGAAACGAAACGGAACGAAAACCCCAAAAGCCACACCACCGCGGGGAAGTGAAGGTTTTCGAGATGGATCGAGGAGTCGAGGAGGGAATCCAAACCGAAACCAAACCGACCGACCCTCGCCCCACGATCATAAAGAAAACGATGACTGGCGAATGGCCTCGACGACTCGGAGCCGAAAGTTTTCATGAATGGATCGTAGTAGAGTAAGGAAGAAAACGAGAGCAAGGACGTTCGATTTGGGATCCTGATGGACCGTTCGACCGTGTGTCAGCCCCACACCATCACAACCAAAGAGTTTCCATTTTCCATTCAATCATGTGGCATTGGCATTCTACGATTTTGCAAGGAGCCCCAAAACCCAAACAACAGCTTCCGCCTACGCACTCAATCT
>JAQGCW010000741.1:0-10035 GCA_034700065.1 Mesodorylaimus bastiani | reverse complement strand
TTGTCGAAGCGAGGGCCGAACGAATGCGAATGCATTCCGTGCGGTTATAGATGCATGCCTTGGACGGAAGAGGAGGATGAAGTCAATATCACGTGGGATGATGAGAAGCGTTCCTAGACGAGAAAGGTCAGTCAATTTTTTACAAGAAAAGATCAGCATCAATTGGCTTCGCAAAGTTCCATGCATAAGAATGGGCAGTTTCAGAAATTTCGAATGTTGGCGCTCTGGACTTTGAGGCGACTGCGAAACTGCCGGAGAGGAATTTGAGCAAGCGCTGATGGTTCGATACAGATTACACTATCCTGAAACCAGTGGTCGGATATTCACGGTTTTCTTGACAGACTCGATTTCAGTCCTCCTCGCTACGGATGGACGGTCTCCTCCCTCCCTGTATTCAATCAATATGCAAAGCAAAAAGAATCGAGCCTGTTTGCAAAATGCAAGATGAAAACCCCAAAAAAGTGGGAGCATCGCTCTCGATAATGAAAGGGCCGGGTTTAGGGGGACTGTTCATTTTGTTTTCCACGGCAAACGGAGGAAGCACCTCGTGTTGGACGAGCCTAGTCGGACTAAAACGCCCACTTGACCAGATCCGGTCTGTTTTGATCCAGCCATTTCTTGGATTTATGATTTGTGAAATGCGTTTATCAACGATATTCCGGGAAGTGCTGCGGGAAATTCGGAACAGCGGTTGTTGTTTCTTCTTTCCATTTTGGGGAGCACCTTCTGTTTCTTCAAACAGTGGCGAATACATACGCGTCTCTTGAATAATTCTGATCGGCGGGTCTCCGGCGCATTTCATCATCGGCAAATTGTGAGAGCGAGATGGGCATGGTTCGGGAAACTTCTCGAGTCGGGACCATTGTTTCTGAGTTGCCTTCTGAGAATTATTCGGCGTCAATATCTCGAAACGGATACCAGCCACGAAACGCTGATCGACCTCTCGCTCTCGGAAGTCCGACGGAACCTGACTCTCGCAAGAATATCAGCGATAATCAGCACAATTCAAATTTACATATTCACTTTGGTACACGGGACTGTATTTTTACGATATTATTACTTTTCGGTCAAGTTTCGCGAGTCGTTCGAGTGCGAACGAAAGCGCATTACGGAACCCGCTGGAAGGTTTTGGCGACGGCTGATTTGGCGTCGTCAAACGGATCCGATAGATCAAGAATACGAAATGATCGAACTAGATGTTCTGATTGTGCGAAGGCGGGCGCTTTGGTGTGTTGACAAAATGGTTGCCGCCATTACATAGGTGAATCTCGCTTCCTGAGATGGTCTCGTCTGTTTTGATCTATGTCGTCTTGCCATCTGGTTGATATTAGTATCGAAAGTGTTTCCGAAAATCAAACCACTGTATCGTTATCATCCCGTGTGCGCTACTATATTTTCATCACTACTATGATCGCTTCTCATCATCCCACGTGATATTGACTTCTTCCTCCTCTTCCGTCCAAGGCATGCATCTATAACCGCACGGAATGCATTCGCATTCGTTCGGCCCTCGCTTCGACAATCGACCAAGTCTGTAATGGAAACAACAAACATTTGATCGTGTCAACTTATCATCAGACAATATTTTTTTCACACGAGAAAATGATACTTGCAGAGCTGAATCTTTCGAGATATCGAACTCGTCGGATGAGGAAGCTGTTTTCTGTGGAACAAAGGGGATATAGGTCAAATTGACTTTTCACTCGAACTTTCCTAAGCATACAACAAACAAACATACATCTCGATCCTTGATCGATGCACATTCGGTGACCGTTGTTATCCCAATGATTAGAATGAGACTGGCGCACGCCGCAGATTTCATGGTGGACTGATACAACTACGATCGCTTAGCCGTTTTGTTCCACAAGATTTTCGGAGCCTCTAGTTTCCAAGAAAAAAGTTGCCGTAAAAGCAGTTTCCTGCCCTTTAAAATTCATCGCATAGCACGTAATAAAAAGCTTTCAAAGCAAAAGCATCACAATGCATTTTTTTAAAAGGAACTGCCCGTACAACTCGACAAGTGGAACCCTGGATTCAACTGTACGTATAGACACTTTACACTTTTGAAGTTCACCATTGCTCCATCTTCATTTGCTGTACTTTTATCAACCTCCCCTTAATTGAAAAAAAAAACCAGTGCCACTCAAATCTGCATTCATAGCGAGACTGGAACTTATTTTACGCAAATTCCAATGTTAGTGTCAAAAAAATGAGCCAAAACCTTTTGCAAGCATCCAAAATCACCAAAACCCGGAAAAAAATCCATTATGTTCAAAAAGGCGCGAAGTTTAAATTTCAAACTTCCCGCTCCCAGCAGACATCGATCTGTACCTGCGCATATGTGCTTTGGGGCCAGTTGTCCGTAGCTCGGAAGTTTGATCCCTTGGGGACCAATTGTCAGCGGAAATCCGTCGAAAATACTGTACGCTTTCTCGAATCAGGTACAGGTGTACGTGTACAGGTACAGGCGTACGCTTCAGGTACAGGTGTACTTATGACAAATTCAAAGTCTTACACATAATCAGCTCGATTTAAATTGACATAGAATTACTAAATTTGACTCTTTTTCAAATTTAAACACTCCGGAACCAATTTTTGAAACGTAATAACTAACTTCTGTGACGAACATTAAAAAAAATTCAAACTTGAAATTATTATTGGAGCTCCTTGATTTACAAAGTTGAATTTTGAATTTCGCGGTTGGGCTCAATTTTCCGTATCTAGTTTTGATTAAAACCTTTCCCAATTTTCTGTCTAAAACTTTTTTCCTTTCGTTCGATCGGAAATCAATTACTGTATTAGATCGACCAAATTCGAAAGATGGCTTCGATTTTTTATCATCATCGATACTCAGCAGTAAGTTTTCAAGTATTTTTTGTTTTTTTTTTGTGTGATACTGTATATCTTTTTTGAAAACTTTATGATTTTCGAAGAGAATTTTTTTTAAACTTTTTTGAACACATTTTTCTTTCTCGCAAAATGATAATTTCTTTCACTGTTTTTTTTTCTTCAGATCAAATCGCTATGCCATCGATTTTGTCGATCGTATTCCTCGAGTTCAACATCGGGATCGGCAGAGAAAATTCGAAATATCGGTATATCGGCTCATATCGATTCGGGCAAAACGACGGTGACGGAGAGAATTTTATTTTACGGCGGACGAATCGACGCAATGCACGAGGTTAGTCCGAGCTTTTTTTATGTTTCTTTTCGAGTTTACAAGTGCGTATGAAACTTGTTCTTTTCTAATGTTGCAATTTTTGAAATCTTTTGATCAAAAGGTTTCAGAAATTGCAAGATTCGAAAATTTCATTTCAATTGAATGCAGATTTCAAAAATTTTCAAAACAAATCTTGCTGTTTCGTTTTCAAAAAATTTTTCAATCAGTATATGGTGATCATGTTTGAAAATTTTCAGGTGAAAGGCAAAGATAAAGTCGGCGCCACGATGGATTTTATGGATTTGGAACGTCAACGAGGCATCACGATTCAATCGGCTGCAACATATATAGATTGGAAAGATACCAATATCAATATTATCGATACACCGGGTAAGTTATCGCTATGTTTCTTCCTTTTTTGTTTTTCTTTGCACTGTTGTTCTTTTTATTTTTCTTGACGTTTTTGTTTTCCACTTTTTTTGTTGCGTTTTATGGTTTTTTTTTGTTTGCGTTCAGTTTATGTTGTTTTTTTTTTCGTTTATCGGACGTCCCTTTCCTTCATCGGTTTTTTCCATCCGATTTTTTTCTGTTGATCGATTGAGAACTGACAATGAATTGAATATTTCGACGACTTATCTTCTCTGTTTTCAGGTCACATCGATTTCACGGTGGAAGTGGAACGAGCTTTACGCGTGTTGGACGGAGCGATTTTGGTTTTATGCGCCGTCGGTGGTGTCCAAGCGCAAACGTACACGGTCGATCGGCAAATGGCTCGATATAACGTTCCGTTTATGGCGTTCATTAATAAATTGGATCGCACGAATGCGAGCGCACATCGGACGTTCGATCAGATCAGGTAAGCATCCGTCGGGATTTTATCATTTTCTTCCTTGGTTGTGTTGTTTTTCTTCTTTGATTTTGTTGTTGTGTCAAAGATGTTGTTTGAGAAGTTTCATATAAATACTACGTTTTTCTTTGTTTTTCAAGGACGAAATTACGACACAATACGGCCATGATGCAAATACCGATCGGAAGTGAAGCCAAGTTCGCCGGACTGGTCGATTTATTGGATGAGAAAGCGATTTATTTCGAGGAACCTCAAGGGTAAGTAAGCATTGGCAAAGGTTATTTTTTTCCGCGGGTTTTACGAAGTCATTCATCGATTTTTAACGCTGTTTCCTTTTTGCTTTATGCTTTCTGATCGTTGATTCCGTTTTTCTTTCAGATTAACCTTGCGCTATGACGAAATTCCGAAAGAGCTACGAGCGGAAGCGACGGATAAACGAGCGGAATTAGTCGGTGAGTCGATCTTGTAATGTAATTTTTAACGACGCGGGGTGTACTTTACTGTAACGATAATTTTTGAATTACCAGTTGAAACTTTGCACACAACGAAAGATGCCTGATAGACAAGCATTTTCTAAAAGTTTCACGCAATGCAATTTGCAGTCGAAAGCACCAGTTCGATTGGTTACGTTCCACGTTTTCTTGTATCAAATAGCGGGAATTCAAATTCTTGTGGTATCTGTTCGGCTGTGAACTCATTTTTATGCAAGCTAATATGGCAAACTGCTCCTTGCTATTCAGCCGCAAACACCGGACTTTGCGTGGCCATCGCCAAACTAAATTTTGAATTCCCGCCTTTTTGCCATAGGAAATACGTGTAACCTAAACAATCGACTTCTAAACTTTGAACCCCTGCTGCATTCGACTGTGTGAACGAAGTTCCGTTAAATTTTTGGAATAGCTGTAGGTCTATCTATCAATCCTCCATCGCTATGTCTCGAATGATCGTCTCTTTTTAATTCACAAATCACCACATTTAAATAAGGTCAAATAAGATTTTGAAACATTCATTTCGATTTCAGAACAAATCAGCAACGTCGATGACGAATTGATGGAACTGTTCTTGAACGATAAGAAGCCGACGGTGGATCAAATTCACGTGAGTGGAAATTTTCTTTTATCGAGGACTTGATTGACTGATCTTTGAAATAATTAACAATTTATTTCACTTCCAGGCCGCCATACGGAGGCAAACCATGCGGCGGAAATTTCTTCCCGTCTTCATGGGTACCGCCTTGAAGAATAAAGGCGTACAACCGTTGTTGGACGCCGTCGTTCGATATTTTCCAAATCCGTCCGAAGTAACCAATTACGCCTTCATCGAGGAAGTGTAAGTTTATTTTTTGAAAGCGCTTGCCTTTGGCTGATGTTCAGTTGTAATAGAAATTTAAATTTACTTCAGAAAAGGCGAAAAGACCAAAGTCGTTTTGGATTCGGCGAGGAACGATGAGAAACCATTCGTGGGATTGGCTTTCAAATTGGAGGTAAGAAATTTCGCGCTTAGTCGATCTTTTTAAAATCATTTTCGAGTGAATGATTGCCGTGCGTCGCTGAAGTCCAACCCATTATTGAATCATTCGCTATCTTTCTATCTTTCAGGCTGGACAATTCGGGCAATTGACGTACGTTCGAGTGTATCAAGGAAAGTTGTCGAAAGGCGATACGATTTTCAATACTCGCGAACGGAAGCGAGTACGCGTTCAACGGTTGGCTCGGATGCACGCCAATTCGATGGAGGTAAGTGAATTTGCTTCTTTGAGTTTCACGTGTTTTCTTAATATGTACCGTCGTTTTTCTCGTTTCCAGCCGATCAACGATGCGTTCGCGGGCGATATTTGCGCTATTATTGGATTGGAATGCGCGACTGGTGACACGTTTACATCGGAATTGGATTCGTTCTTAGCTTGCGTAAGTACTTGTTTTCTGATCGTATTGTTTACCAATTTTGAAAACTGACCCTTCTCCTTTCATTTTCAGGAAAGCATGTTCGTCCCAGAACCAGTCGTTTCCATGTCGATCAAGACGAAATCGAGAAAAGACGCGGATAACTTCATGAAAGCTCTGACACGTTTCACCAAGGAGGATCCAACTTTCCGTCGGACGTACGATGCCGAGCTGAAAGAGGTAAGTGACTTTGGCGTTTTCGGCACTTTTGTTGTTTCTTTGAGTTTTCTGGTTCGGTTTTGCGGTTTGAGGTATGATTTTTAGTTTTCCTTGTTTTGTTTTGTTGTTTGTTTTGGTTCTGTGCTGTTTCTTGTTTCTGTGTATTCCTTTGTCCTTTGTCTTTTTGTCTTTTCTCTTTTGAGACACATTCCTTTGGTATTCTTTCTGAGGCACGACTGAAGGACTGACTTGCCCTTTTCTTTTCAGACTCTAGTCCACGGTATGGGCGAATTGCATTTGGAAATCTATTCGCAACGTATGAAGAGCGAATTCGAGTGCGAAGTCGAATTGGGACAACCGAAAGTGGCCTATCGTGAGACGCTGGTCGAGCCGTGCAAATTCGATTATTTCCATAAGAAACAAACGGGCGGCCATGGCGAATTCGGACGTATCGTCGGGGTTATGGAGGTAAGCAATCACTGGATTTTTGGGGGGTTTTAACGCGAGTGAATCGAAGCTTTGAGCTAATCTTTCCGATTGATTTTTTTCTCAGCCGCTCCCACCCGGGAAGAATTTGGACTTCGAAATCGTCGATAATATCATCGGTTCGGATTTACCCCGCAAATATATTCCGGCGATCGAGAAAGGTTTCCACGAACAATTCGAGAAAGGCCCGTTGATCGGACAAAAGGTCGTCGGACTTCGTATTCGCTTATTCGACGGCGCTCATCACAGCGTGGATTCGGGAGATATCGCTTTCATTATTACGGCGAAATTCGCGGCGCAAGATGGTGAGTGGTCAAGTTTTTTGTTTGTTTTCTTTAAAAGACTAGGTGCACATTGGAAGCGAGTTTTGATTTTCGCTTTGCTGATTAGACGACGATTCAAAGTTTTTGGCGAACGATCTTCTTTTTCAGTCTACGAAACTGGCAAATGGCAACTACTCGAACCCGTCATGAAATTGGAAGTATGTATCCCGCGCGAGAACAGTCCGCAAGTGCTGAGTTCGCTGATGAAACGACGATTGGTGACGACGGATACGCACGACACGGGCGTCTACGTGTATATCGTGGGCGAAGTACCGTTGGGCGAGATGTTCGGCTTCATGACCGATCTACGTATGATGACGCAAGGCAAGGGCGAATACACGATGGAGTACGCACGATACGCGCCCGTACCGCATACGTTGGCCGGCGGTATTATAAGCAAGGTGAGATCTGAACAAGTCAGCACGGAACAAGAGGATCAGAAAAAGAAGAAGAAACGAAATTGATTTAGGTAATGAGATTTAGGATATTTCGTCTTTGGTTTTTCGGCTTTTTGTTGGTTTTTTCTTTCAAGTTTGCTGAGGAGGATCGAGTTTTTGAGGAGTAGATTTTAGGGAGTAAAAAGTGACGTAGCTTATATGACTGATCACATCATTTTTTAAATTTTATCTCCGACAGAAAAGGAGCTCATTCAGCTTACTCAACGAAAAAACCGAAATACCAGAAAAAGAAACAAAAAAAACAATCAATCGTAAGAAAGTAACCGAAAAAGTAAAGAACAGATACTGTTAACAGAATTTTAAAATTGAGCAGAATGACTAATCAAAAAAGGTCAATAACAATATTTTAAACATTCCACTCGACTTTTTGGAATGATGGCCTTTTGAAAAAAATCGCATTTGGGATAAGTGAACGAAATACAATCGTCGATGCCAAAGGCCGTTTTCACCTGAAAAGGAAAAGCGCGCGAAATTTGAAATTTTTGCATGCATTTAGATTTATGTTAGGGTTTCTCTTCCCGTTGCCTTCTCCTTTTTCTGTTTTCCATTCCTTTGTTTATGTTTCCTACATTTTCCTTTTTTCTTTCTATTCCTTTTGCCTTCTCCCTTTCGCCTTGCTTTTTCTTTCTCTTATTTCCTTTTCCTTTTCCTTTATCCTTTTCTTTGTCTCCTTCCCTGTTTCCTTTTTGGTTTTCTTTTTCCACCTTTTTGGGGTTTCCTTTTGTGTATTCCTTTTACTTTCCTCCTTTTGCTTTTCATTTCTTTTTCTCTCCAGCCTCTTCCTTTATTCCCGCTTCCTTTCTTCTTCCTCTCTCCTTTCACTTTCTTTCTTCCCTATCCCTCTTCTTACTTCCTTTTACTTTTTGGTTTTTCCTTGAGTGATCAGGAGATAGTTTTATGAACTGTAGTCTTGCAATTCTACTATAGCACTCTGGGCGATCCTCCTGGAGCCTGCACAAGTTTGTATCCTTCCTTTCCTGACTGATGAAAGCAAAACTGTACCTAACTGATCACAAAAGAAGGTAAGCAAAACAACTTACCACGCGCTTATAACCGACGGAGTATTCGCAATTTGGAGTCTTCTTTTTAATTACGCTGAGCAATTGGGGAAGATCGAGTTCTTGGATTCCCGAGCAACCGCTGGAGGGACTTTCTGGAAACAAAATGAACAGATTGATCAGTTATCAGCAGACTGATTTTTACTCAGACTGCTCCATCCATCTCCAGTCAGGTCCAGAACATAAAGGGGAAATACTGTAGAATGAGTTAGCAGGTGTTGTGATTTTCAGACAAAGCGCGGGAAATTCAAAAAATTAGTTGCGAGAAATTACTTCAAAACGTGTTCGAAGACCAAAAAGTCAAAAGTCGTTTTGAGTATATCAATAATTATTTGCTAATTTACTTGATAAAATTTATTTTACACCGGTATTGAAGCCACTATCTCAACCATTTTTTGAATTTCCCGCGCTTTGTTGAAAAATCGCAGGACCTGCACGCGCATTCTGCAGTATCTCCCATTAACTTCCAGAAGCTGCCAATTTTTTTGTATGGATGGATTACACAACATTTTGGAGTCCTCTATCGCTGCAAAAAATTTCTGTCTCCAAAAAATTGACAACTTACCATCCGGACATTGGCATTCGACACATCCGAAATCCTTCTCGATCGGTTGACATTCGCCGAAACAACCTGCCACTGCGCGACAATCTGAAGAAAGAATTCATACAGTAGTAAGCACCAGATCAAGAACCAAAATCAAGATCAAGCAGTGGATGTCACAGATCAGATACAGTACAGTAGAAATACAGATCCAGAGATACAGTAGTAGACACAGATCGATAGACAGTACTACAGTACAGGCATAATAGAATACTTACTATGTGCGCAGACCGTCGCACTGACAAACAGGACCTCGTCGAATGTCAATTGAGCATCGAATCCTTGCATCAGGATGATCTTGATCGCCGGTTGTTCCGATAGAACGGTCTCCGATGGAACGTTGCGATTCGATTGGAGTTGCTGCAGAGAGAAAGAAGACATTCAGTTAGTGTGGAGGCTCGCTGTCGAATCTCTACTTCACCACTGCAGCAGTTACTGCTCCAGTCATGGAGCAGAACTGCTCCAGTCCAGATTACTCCAGCAATCAAAATTGAAGTCCCATTTTCAATCACACTTACGTAAAATCGTCCTCGCAAATTCAACGTCTCATCGTAGGTGATGGCGCGCACTTCCGGATTGATACGCGTCTGGACGCTCATCTTGTACAAATCGACCGTCTTATTGAATACCAATCGAACGTATCGATACGAGCCGTTGATCACTTGTTCCCAATACGTGCCGTCCTCGAATTCCAAACGCCCGCGTCCTTGCAACATTTGTTCGCTGTTCATCGAGTAGGTGCGACAGAAATCTGAAAAAGAAATATTTTATGACACTGATCATCGATGATCGTTGCAGCAGAACCGCAATGAATCGATTTATCGATTATCGATTTCACTGCAGTCCTGCAATGAAATCGATTCGGAGAGAGGAGAGAGAAGCAACCGCACGGTGAGGTGCGCAGAGTCAAGACTGAAGAGGACTTATCACATAGGAGGCCTTAGCGCTACTTTACACTTTCAAGTTGGACAGGCGGCGCAGGGCGGCGGCACAAGCTACC
>JAQGCW010000740.1:0-10035 GCA_034700065.1 Mesodorylaimus bastiani | reverse complement strand
TCGTTGATGATCGCGCGGGAGGTATGTGATTTATTACAAGTTTCCGTCTGGGAAGCAGGTGTTATGGAGTTTCTTCTCTGCTGTGGTCGACGGGTGTTGCTGAATGTGAAGCGGAGTAAAGTGATGTAGAATCATTTGGATGCGATGGTTGATCTTTCAAATCAAATCAAATCTCCGACCAGATGGTATCTGTTGTCGCATTTGGAAACCTTCATGCGGATTTCAACCTTAGGCTAGCAAGCGATCGCCATCGACTCTGATTTTTGAGACTTGAAGGATTCTAGGGAGCCTGCCTTTTCTCAGCTGCTGACAATGACATCAGTCTTTTTAATTCGCACACAGATAGCTTTGCAACAGAGACCGTGTCAGCCCGGACAATCAATCAAACTCTTGCGTCTGTTCAGCAGTTTTTCTTATACCTCGTCTGAAATAGCTACTCTTTTTCCACACTTGAACGAGCCCAGAATGTGCAAGCTTTGGGCATTCGCATCCATCTTCTGTTTTCGAAAAACTGGAAGCCCTTAGGTTGGTTATCTTTGATGTTTCTCGTCTACACAAAGTTGCTCGCTGGGAGTAGCTTGGACCCGCAGGTTTTTTCGACTTCCTTTCGGCTTTGTGAGCAGCGAAGGGTTGGTTAACTGGTTTGTGTTCGTAAAAGTTCAGCTTCGAGAGAAGAGAAGGCCGTTAGTTTCCTTTGGGCATTTGTGTGTTGCCTAGCGTTGAATTATCGTGAAGTTCGTGTTGTACCTGAATGGAGTGGACTGCGGAAGACAGAATGAACTTCGGTAGACTTCGAATTCGATGCTTTTGTCGCGGAACTCATTGTACCGGCGAGTTTTGCGAACCAAAGGGGGACCATCAGGCGAGTTCCATCAATCATATTTTCTCGACGATTGCACGATCTAATTGTAAGATGCACCTTTTTCTAGCGTTGCTACGCGCTTCGAACTTCCAGCAAAGATGGCGGCACTTACGACGAGGCGGGGTGCACCGATTCGATGACCTGCTCGTTTTACCGGAGTGCGGATAATACGTATTGTTGCTCGATGGATATGTGCAATCAATATGCGCCGAATGGGACACGTCCGACGGAGGCTGTCTTGGTCGAGACAACATCGTCGAGTTTAGGAACATCACTTGGTAAGTCTAGGGAAACCTAAAGTGCATTGTAAAGGCTGACAGTGAGCGATCCATAAAGGCATACACGGAGGTGATATCTCTTGGTTTCCTGGAACTTTATGATGCATCCTTCCTTGTCCCTTTCAATTAGGAAACTTCATACTCTGATAGAGGACCAAATAGCAAATCACTTGCACAAATCACACAATCGTATGTCTAGTCTAAAAGAGTAGCTCAATGTTTCTGGAGGTATCTGTAGCTGAACCCTATATTTATTGGCTTTTTCACTCCGCATTTGGATCAGGCATTCAATTGCGGGGCTCGTCTACTGGCGGGATGGCGCACACTTTCTGACGCGCAGGTACACCTGTTCACTTATGACATATTTGAAATCAGGATTGATTGCAAAAGGAAAAAATCAGCGCTTTGAGGAGATATTTATAATGGTCATGGAGAAAATCCACTCAAAAAGTAATTGAGCGCAAAAATGGACATCAACCAACTATCTTTGGTCCTGAACAATCGAGTTTGATTCTGTACTGTTTTCGAATTTGACATAAGTGTTCATATGTACCTGAGCATCAGAAGGTGTGCGCCATCCCGGCAATTGAATGCCCGATCCAAATGCGGAGTGAATAAGTCAATAAAAATGGGGTTTAGCTAATGCAACATTTTGTGTGTTTTCAATGTCAAAATGCGGGAATACAAAAAATTCATTTTGAGAAGACTGCATTTGAGATATGTAAAAGCGAGGAGCAAAAGTTTTGCCATATTTCGGCTTTTTAGTTACATTGCTAACATTGAAGTGCGACTTTCATGCTGTCTTCTCAATGTGAAATTTTTAAAATTCCGGCATTAATTGTCATTAGAAAATACAACAACACTTTTTCCCACTTCCAAAATTTTCGTCTGCCCTGACTTTGATTGACGCCAATTCCAAAAAAAAAACACTGCCATTGACAGATATTTGACTCTGACACTGACAGTGTTAAAAAATCTGAGCAAAATCCACCAACTTCGAACTGCATATTCTTTTACTAAAGGTGTTTCTCTAACCTCGGATGATAATTTTCTGACTGACAAACTGACTGACCTGTTCCAAACTTTTTCGCCTGACCTGACCCTGACTTCACCTTGTCCCAAAAAGAAACACAGACATTGACAGATTTTTTTTACTCTGACTTTGAACGTCAACACTAAGTGAGAAACACTAGATGATTGCATGTTTTGTACTGATGCTTTTCTGTTGGTTCTTCTATAGCTATAGAAATCTTCAGTCCTGAGTGATAACGTCGCCAGTTAGAGTGCACTTCGTCTACCTTCAAACATTACGCAACATCATTGGATCATGCTTACACATGCACCGTCATTACATTTCCTTTCATCTATCAATTGCAGCTCCAATAATCGACGATCGGTGCCACAATTCGCAAGCGATCATAGTCGCACTCGCTGTGATCCTGGCTGCACTAGCCGTATGTTTCGTGATTCTCTGCATTTGTTATCGCAAGAAGCGCAACAACAACAACTATCGTCGGGAATGCATATCTGGATACGAGATGGATGCGAGTACGAAGTTGCCAGTCCATCAGGCTGTGTGATTCGGATCAAAGCGATGTGGATTGTGAGTTGATAATGGAATATGAGACTAAATGAATCAATGTTTGAAATTTCGGCACTGCATATTGCAAAACGTGGTCATTAAATTATGTTCATTCACATCTCAGTTGTCAGTTCTGAATGCATATGACAGAAATCTTGATTATAAAATTGTTGAAATCCGAAACTTGAAGAATGTGTTCAAGAAGACGAAGAGGAAGTGTGAGAAGAAGAAGAAGAATGTGTCCTACGCAATTTTATCTTCAACAGTGACACAGAATGTGAAAATATCCTTGAAATAAGCTCAAAAACGGCATCAGCTGTTGAAAATTATCGAAAAAATTCAAAATCATCGATATCATGCAAATCGGCGCGAAATATTTCCCGCTGCCAGCAGACATCCTACAGTACCTGCGCACGAGTGCTTCAGACGCGCTTGTTCAGGGCCCGGAAATTTGGCCCCGGGGACCAATTGTCCGCAGAATCGGTCAGAAATACTGTACGTTTTCTGCGATGATCTTCAGGTACACCTGTTCTTATGACAAATTTGAAATTAAGATATGAGCAACTTAATCTTATTGACTTTGATTTTGTGGATTTTGACTCGATTTTAAGCTCTAAATTAATGTAAACTAGTTCTAAAACAGAAATGACTAATTTTTTTAAGGATCTCTCGAAAATTTTTGTTTTCAAAATAAATTTGATTCACGCGACTTTCAAATTTTGGATTTGAATTTCGCGGCTGGGCTCAATTTTCCTCAACGTACGTCGATTTCCCCCCCTCAGAGACAATTCGGATTTTGATTTTTCATCGATTCTTCACTTCAGCAATTTTTCTTTCGAATTCTTCTAAAATTTTAACAATTACATTCGAATTACTTCATTCCTTCGTCGAATTTTATCAAAATTCTTCAAGATTTCTACTTTCTGATTATTATTATTCTGATTATTTTCGAAAATTTCATCTCCAATCGCCTATTTATCAAAATTTTCGACCGGAAATGGCTTGGTTACCTCGAACCGAATTTTGTTCACCGCTATTGACGTCGACAATTTCGAAAAAACCGACGACTTTTTCGACGACGAAGAAGAAGAAGAAAGTGAAAAATTCGAAATCGAAGAGATCCACGATCGCCAGTTCGTCGATTCCGTCGATTGGAAACGGGACGCAGAGTTGACGAAATTTTTTTTTGTTGATAAAACTAATATGAAGAAAAGAAACGACGAAACTGACGTCGATCGATGAGTCGAGCGCTGCACCACACACGAATACCACAAAGCGAAAGACACGATGATGGGGAGAGAGTGAAGAGAAAAATTTCACACGTGACAAATGCTTGTAGGCCAGTCGACGAGAGACGAAACGAGGTCTAACCGATCGATGACTTCGCGAAAGACCATCGGTTGGCCAGCTCGCGCACCTTGCAGACAAAAGTAGAAACAAATTGAAGTAAGTGGTCAAACATTCAACAAAATACGAACGAAACTCCGGTTTCGAACAAAAATTATTAAAAATTAATTTATGGAAAAGCGATGACAACGTTGACAAATTTCAGGCTACCGATAGGTTCAAATTTACACTGAACGAATTCGCAAAATCAAGTGACTTGGTCAGACACACGAGAGACCAGATGAGACCCGACCACTCGCCACGACAGCACACTCAACAATGACCAGATCATGGGCTGCGTCATGCGGCAGGCGCACTTTACACTTTCTAATCCGCGCTATAGTCACTTACTGCTGCTGGGCTCATTCTTCGTTTTGTCTTCGAGGCGTGCGGTCGGCTCGAAATTGTTCAGATATTGTGCAATAAGCAGGCGGCAGAGCGACCACTCGCCACATCAACAGTGTGAGCTAAGGTGGCAATGAGGGGAGACTGCAAAAGCGTAAAGTTACCTTATGCGCTCTGAACCAACCCCTCCACTGCTCCTTATCCATTCTTGAAACTAACGGCATCTGAGGCTAAATGGCTCTCTGACTTCTATTTTGGTGTCTGCTGGCGGGCAGAGCTTCTATTCGCAAACTTCGGCAAACTTCATGAATCTCCAACCAGCTGTCTCCAAGAACCAAAACGGGCAAGCCCAATCATCGAACACAACGTCATCATCAAGAAAATCGCAATAACTGATCATACAGTATATCGCTATGGACACCGATCAATCGATTTCGTCCGCGTGTTCGACAACTTCTTCGCAAGAACCGTATATTCCCGCCATGTATTACGATTCTAAGCGTCGTGGACATTTTGTATTCTTCCCGAACTTTTCGACCGGCGGGCGTTTTCAAGAACGCGTCCACATTGGTCACTCGATTCTCGAAGGTAAGCGATCTTTCAGTGTTCTTTTCCTTTTTCTTTTCCTTTTCTGATTTTGCTTTGTTTTGCCTAGTCCGTCATTTGGTCATTTATAAACACTCCGCTTTTCAGGACGAAGATCTCTTGTACTCCGGATTTCGCGACATAGCCTTATTGGTGAGCGATTTGCGAGTTCCCGATGAACCCGTTTGTTGGTTGGATCAGAAGAACGTCAGCTCAATTTATGCGATGCGTCGCGATTCCAGTTACGTATTGGCTTCGGATTTTACTGGCGAGGTAAGTGCTTGTGTTCTTTAGAACCATTTTTTCTTTCTCTGTGTTTCATTTTTGAGTCGAAAATACGGTATATTCGATTTCAGATCAAACTATGGGACTTACGAATGGGAAAATCGGTGCTCTCGTTCAATGGACACGTCTATACGCACACGAAATTACCTTTGGTCGTGGATGAAGAGGATTCATTGGTCATTTCGTGTAAGTACTTTTTGCTTTTGTTGCTGTATGTAATGTACGTACGCATGTAGTCATATTGGCTCTACGGTTTGCTCCAAGTTGCGCAGGGGCCACTTGCACAGCTGTGTCTTGAAGTAGGATACCACTCAAGGAAATCCTTCGCGATGTCCTAATTGGCGTCCTAACTTTAGGACACCGTTGTGCAAGTGAACCCCAGATCAACAGAGAAAGGGACAGCACAGCGCTATGCAGCATGTTATGGTGACAAAAGGGCTGTCTCCATAACACAAGAGCATATGAGGGATGCAGATATATGACCATCATGTTAGCATCACCACGCGCACTCTCAGGCTTCACTCAACAGTGAAACAAATCCCTGTATCCAGTTTATCCCACACACTATCAGGCTTTATTCTTTTCCAGGCGGCGAAGATGGCACAACGCGAATTTGGTCACTGCACAATGCTCAATTATTGCAGCAAATCCCGAGTCCTCGTCCAGTGACTAATCCGAAATCAATACCGCTCATTTGTTACAGTAATCGTTGGTTAGGGATTCCGGGAAATTCGGGTGTGATTTTGGGAGTTCACGACGAGTTGTTGCTTTATCGATTTTAATAAGAAGTTTTGAGGTGAGTTAATTCGAGTAATACTGGCTTCTTTTTGTTTTCCATCTTTTTTGTTTCCTACAAGTTCAAATTTTTTTTTGTTTTCTTCCTTGGTTTTTATTCCAACTAGCGAATTTCTCATGTTCCTTTTTCTGTTCCTTCAGCAAACTTTGTTTTTTCTCTTTTCTTGTATTTTCTTCCTTATCTTATCAAAATTATCTATCATTTACTTCAGTCTGTCGCTCTGATTCTTCATATATCTTTCCCAGTATCTCCTCAGGTCCATCTCGCTAAACCTGTGCACCGAATATGCATTCCTCAAATCTGTCGCATTCTTGGAGAATCCATGCCACCCATCCGAATGGTTGATTCGAATCTTCGTAGTACCATTCCGAGCCAATCCGGTGAACAGTAGATCTTCGATCGGGAAGTAATGCGGTAGCTTTTTGACAAAGGCTAATGCATGTGCAGGGCGGCTTTAGTTGCCAGATACGCGTGTCCTGAGCAATATGGCGGGTATGAGGCGTCGGGATAGATGGTCTTGGGAATGTACCTGAAACTGAAGCATGTTTCGGTGACTCTAATCTAGTAAACCTCTAAGCGCGAAATTCAAAATCAGTCAAACCAAAAAGCAAACTGGACTGCCACAGTATTCATGTGCATCGCCCCACCCTTTTTCACCTGTCACTTACCAAGGACTCGTCTTATTCCTCACGACCTTCCGGATCAATCTATGGCAATAGAACGTTGCTGCCTCGCGGTCACTTTTCCTTATCAGTTCCAACACATTATCCGTAAAAATGAGACTGTCATCGTCCACTTTCAAAATGTACTGCGCATTTGGAAATCTCTCCAAAATATACTCGAATCCCAAATAGCTTTTCAGTGACAAATTTCGATAAGTGTCCTCAAAATCGAAGGCGAGTAAATCGTTGTACTTAGATGCTTCTGCTTGAGTTCCTGGAGTTAGTGCACTTTTTGAAGGAATTCCATAAATGAAGAGAATATGAGCTGCCGAAGATTGCGCAAATCGGCCGGCCCATGTGGAACGAATCAGACGACGCCGATCGAATGCTGATGGCCGTGTAGTGATAAGAATGACGAGGGAAATGGACTTGGGCGATTTGGTAGTTGGTTGGGCGAGGCACTCGAACGGATGGGTCCAGTATGGATGTACGCCAGCGGATTTTCGTGTGGACTTTGTGGTTGGTGCAGGGACCGCAGGTTGAGTGCATGGCAATTCTGTAAGAAAAGTTATAGTCGTGGCTATTGCTTCTGCTGCAAGAGCATTGCTGCACTGAGCGATAAACAGCAGTCGGATCCAAAGCGGGTACAGTTAATCAAAAGGAGTTTGTCGAGCACATATCTAGATCCTTAACACCTAAGCTAAACCGCTGGTTCATCATTCCAGATGGCTCGAAGCAAACTGGATCAACCAGAGTTAGTAGTGAGCACAGACTGCCGAGGGTAAATCCTGCAGTACAAGGGTATTTTGGCGAAATGATCTACAGTCGGCGGCTATATCAATCGCACTGCTTCTGAAGGGTTATCACAATGCCTCCTTCCTACCATCTGAATCAGCCTGTAGGATTTATACTACGGGTAAGGCGCCAACTTTCAGATTAATCTCATCTCATGCGCTGTGATCAACATAAGCCGTCGAGCAAGGATCGTAAACCTTATTACCTAAGCTATAGTGCTGGTTCACCATTCATGATGGCTCGAAGCAAACCAGAGAAACCAGAGCAAATAGTAAGCACATACTGCCGAGCAAAAAACCGACAGTACAGTACAAGGGTATTCAGTGGCAAGTGATCCACAGTCGACTGTTATATCAGTCGCTGTTTCTATAAGGCGCCAACCTCCGGATGACCCTAATCTCATTCGCAGCGATCAGTGTAATCCGTCGAGCAAGGATCGTAAACCTTATTACCTAAGCTATAGTGCTGGTTCACCATTCATGATGGCTCGAAGCAACCAGAGAAACTGGAGCAAATAGTATGCACACATTGCCGAGCATAAGTCTTACAGTACAGTACGAGGGTATGCAATAGCGAAAATTGTACAGTACTTGTAAGTTCCTCTGTACGAAAAGACTCTCCACATTTTTTCTTTCAAAGTTCTGTTGAATCTCTCTGCGATACAAGCTTTCAGATCAGAATCAGTGCTGAATAGCTCAATGTGTATATCATTGAAAAGCTTCTTAACCTTAGCATTGTAAAATTCTGTCCCCCTGTCAGTCTGACACTTCTTAGGAATTCGCTCAGCAAATATCGATTCGAATGCTGATTTTACTTCTTCTCCAGTCTTTTTCTTCAATGGAATAGACCAGGCGTATTTAGAGAAACAGTCGATCACATTCAGGAGGTATTTAAACCCAGAATTGACTCTAGAGTACTCACTTAGGTCTGCTAGATCAGCTTGCCACTGTTCATCGATGTCATGCACAAAGACTTTGCGTCTGGGAAAGTTATTACGAATAGGTTTATGTAGAGTATAGACATCCTGCTGATGCAGGAATGCAGAGACTTGATCAGGATTTTGCTTTGATTTCTTTGCTAAACTATTGATGCCAGAAAAGCCAGTTTTAGGGTTATAATACAACGATTGAAGCTCATCATGAGCCAAAGGGTTATCATTCGAAGCAAATTGTGATTTCTTGGTATTGCAAACAGTACAATTTCCTTTTAGAACAGGTCTTCCATTTTTGCTTTCACCTCTTTCAAGATTTAAAGTAGAAGTTTTCTTTTTACATTTGAAACAAAATAATGAATCCATCTTGTTCTAATTTACATCATTGTGTTTTCTGCTGTTTGGAGGATAGTTTCTTCTGGCTTTCGTAGTATTCCTTTGCACTATATCCTAAACCAGCAGCGCTTATTTTATTCAGTTTCTCCTGAAAAGTAACCATATCCATTGATTCCTGTTTTTTCATACCATTTAATATATCTGTTGATTCCTGTTTTTTCGTAGAAAACAACGAATGGCTTCCTGACTTCTTCATGTCCTCCGGATCAGTATGCTCAACGAAACCTAAACAGAAACGACCATGAACATCTCTTTTTCTTTCTTGAGCTATAGTCCTTGAATTATAGTCTATCCCATACTTCCGCAGATATTTGTAAACAGTTTTTTTCAGAAACATTGTGTTGCGCTGAAAACTGGCGAACGCTAATAACTCTAAAATTACAGTTTTTTAACAAGTCTATAAAATCATCAGTTGTTATCTTATGTTCAAAAGATTCGGTTTGGGTTTTGATCATCATTTATTTCTAAATATTTTTTTTTTGTTTCCTTACCGTATATCCATATTACCTCAGTACCATACCATATTACCATATTACCATACTTCCATACCTTAGTACAGTACTGTATTTCCACAAAAAATATTATTAATAAATGGGAGAAAAGGAATTGAGTTTAGCTACTTACTTCGATACTATTAACAATATCACTAGCCTGCAAGATATAAATATGGATAACATGATTGCATTTAAAAAGAATGTTCTAACCGCAGAAACTGCAGACCAGTATGTCAAGATTATGACTGAATTAGTCGATAAAATATCTGGACTGAGAGTATCTCCAGAACAAAAGAAGCAAATAACGGTACTATTCAATGTGCTCTTTTCAAAAATGTGTGAGTCAGACTGCAAAGGAATTATGCTTTCGACTTCTTTACAGATGAATGAAAAGTACAAGAATATCATTAATAAGATATATGAAGACTTTCAGAAAGAAAGAGATGAACATAATCAGCTTGCAAAGAAATACAATGAAAAGGAGAAAGATGAAAAAGTGGTAGTACCTGGAATTTCTCTATCGTTAACACTGAAGGATACAAAGCAGTTGAAACCAAGTGAGTGTGTGGATCTAATGAATGAACTTGACATATCTGATAGAGAACTAGATAAGAAATTTAAGCGAGTATCTGTACCAA
>JAQGCW010000739.1:0-10039 GCA_034700065.1 Mesodorylaimus bastiani | reverse complement strand
CACGGCCAAATGAAACTCAACATGGTGCCGGTGATGTTGCCGACCAGTCCCATCAGCAGTGCGAAATGCGGAATGGAGATGGCCATGAACAGCGTGAATAGCACTAAGCATATACGCAATGCTAACGCCCATTCTCTCATCGAACCATCGGCGCTGAAGCACGAGGGCATTTTTCGACCGCGGAAAAATTGCAAATCCAACAATTCGATACTAGCGAAATACGGTAGTGGATACGACAATAGCGCTTTGAGGACCAGGATCATATTTAAGACGGCCTTGAATTGTTGTGATGGGAGATTATTCGTCACCTCGTCTTGCGTGTATTCGCCGAATGTTAAGAAGCCGACGAAACCGAAGACGGCCTTAAATATGGCGGCCGCCACGTGGCTCCATTTAAGCATGGGACGAAATTTCGTCCGATCAGTCATACTACCTTCCAGTGTTGGGAGGAATATGTGCGACGTATAGGAGAAGACGACGATGCCCAATACGGTGGGGAATGTGGTTATGTTCAATGTGAATTTGATCGATTTCAACGACCAACGCGACGCTTGCGACAAGCAATAGGCCAGTATGACGAAATTGATGACGATATGCGAGACGGCGTTCCAGAAACTCAGCCACGACACGGCTCGTAGGTCGGTCAAGAATGCGCACGGCATCAACATGGCGGTCGAGATCATCATCCATCCCATCTTGTCCATGGCCGATCCGGGGAAACTGTTCTCCAACAGATCGCCGCACAGTACCACGTACAAGATACATGTCATGAGGAGTTCGATCATTTGCGCCGTTAGTACCAATCGTCCGCCCCACGGTCGACCCCAGCACGATTCGGCCACCGACTTGTAACTGTTACGCACGCGCGCCCCGTTCTCGTCGTACAGACATTCCACTAATAATAAGCCGGTGTGATAGCAGACGTAGGCGACGAAGGCGAGTGCGAACACTCCCCACCAACCGCCGTGCAACACCGCGTAGGGGAGACTGACCACGAACATGCCCTGAAGAGAACGTATAGATCTAGTTCCCTGGGCTTTGTGACACTTCCAGATGCAGCGTTTCTTGAACTGCATTCAAATGTGCATGCGACACCTCACCTGAATCGCATTGGTCACGTTCCATCCGGCTTGCCACGGTCCGATTTGACTCTTTCCGAATTCACCCTCGCCAGCCATCGATCCATCGTCACCCTCGTTGAACGGCGGACGTTGGTTCCATTCGCTTCGGTTCTCGTCATCCTCGTTCTGGAACGCTCCGTAACCTCCGTGGCCTCCGTGGCCAGCTCCTCCCGCCGTCGCAACTCGTCGATGCTGCAGTTCCATCGATCCATCACCGTCAGCTCCGTGCGGACTCTGCTGATCTTCGCCCAAATCGGGTCCTTCGAACGAGTGGACGCTGCCACCGCCGTGCGGAGGATGACCTTCGGCCAGTGTGGGCATTGGCGGGCGTTGGGGTCGAGTCGTGGACGATGGGCCCGAGGCGGCCGAGATCGGACTCGATTCGTCCACCGAAGTCATGAACCAATCGCGGAATTTGTTAGAGAGCATTTTTCACCGATGTAGTTCTTCACTCAGGAAACGAAGCAATGAGAAGAAGGAAAGATGCGACCAAGCCCGACCGACCGACCGTTCGAGTAAGAATCGGGGGAAAGAGGACTTCGAATCCACCGTCATTACTCGAGTTCTTATTGATCGTAAAACGAGGCTCCGGAAAGCACTAATTATAAAGCCCCTCGCCCGCTCAATAGCCTTCGGGCCATATTTGGTCTTTCGAATTGGACGATCCTCGAGTTCGTTCGAGCGAAGACAAGGCAAAAACTGAGATTAGAGAGAAAAGCGATGCTCCCGGCTGCTCACGGTCATAAAGACCCTCTTCCTTCTTAGCCCCGAATAAGAACCTAAGGATTGTGTTTATGAGAAGGAAGGCAGGCGGGCGGTTTGGAACACTTTGTATGGATGAAATTTTTATCGATTCAATTTCCTAAAGAAGCTCGAAGGGAGAAGAGGAGGGATTCGTAAAAAAAAATAAGAAGAACGCCTTAGGCACGATTGAATGAATTCTTCAAATCGAATGAGATTCTTCTCGTTGGATTGAGAAGACGTCCATCGTGGTTTCAATCGAGGGATATAAGAATAGTAATGGTAGAGATTTCTTGGGCATACTGTAGGCGGATAGGAGGAAAGGAAAGATTGATTCGGGGGTTAAGGTCTTACGTAAATCGGGTTTGGGTCTTGTATGGGATCTTTGTCAGTCGATATGTTATGCGGTCTTTTTTATAAGGTGGAGTTTTCTGTTTGGCCGCGGGGACACCTAACCGCGCGTTGCTGCATGTGGTTCCATCAGCACGGGGTGCTTTGTACGTCTTCTGGACACCAACCGCCTTCGAAGCCGTGTCGCATTCGACAAGAACGAACGAGCGCAGTAGTATCACCACAAAAAATGCAAACACATGCACCATACAAGGAACGTGAACATCCGCACGAGCAATTATCATTTTGAAAAAACGTCTCATTGTACTTGGAAAATTGCTCTCCTCCGATACATGGGGGCCGCGGCTAATTGCTTCGGCTTCTGTCGTGCGAGTCACATTCCGACTATGTATGGAACTATTCCGAAATGGAAGTCGAGAAGTCTTCCCCGCGAAGAGTGATGAGTGTTGGACGCTCCCCATCGGGGGTCAGCAGCACGAAAAGAACGAGGAAGCACGAAAGAGTGTAATGATCGAAGAGTGCAACTGGAAAAAAAAACGACGTCTCCAAATACGCAATTGGAACATCGGTCATTTGTTTCTACGACGCTCTTCTCATTCGCCCGACGACCCTAATAAGGGTGTTGTCGGTCGGTGGCTTGTTCGACCCCGGGACCCCTCGCCCCCCCCATATTCCCTTGGGACGAGAGGCGAGGACACGCGTCGCGCGCTTATATAATAAAAAGGCGCGTCGATTTTATGAGCTGGGAGGCGCGTAAATTGGTTTCGGATAGTCATGGTTGGACGCAGGTGGGGGGAATAGAGAGAGACACATACCACCTCCCACCCTCCGTTGCCCCCGTACCAGTGCTACCACCACCACCACCAAACCCACTCGTTTGGCATCGACTTTCCCCCCGCTTGTCTTCTCTTGTCTTTGCGCCCGAACGACCGAACTAACCGGACGAAAAAGGGAAAAGCGGACACCGCTGGAAAGGAACCGCTCGATCCGTCCGTCTCTGTCTGGCGGCTAGTTGACCCGCGTGAAAAAGGACAGGGCGGCATTTTCAAGGAACGGAAGTCACCCACCCCCGTGTGGTGAAGGGGCATTTCGGTGTACGTGTGATCAATGTTTATTATGATGCTAGGAGGTGCTTAACGACCGGAGTGGACTGGTAGCCGAGTGCTGGACACGACGAGAACGGAATCATGGAAAACAACGATTTCTGTTACATATTGATGTCGTCGTTGAAACATCCCTATCGCGAGCACATGACCAAAGGTAAGGGTGATTGCGATTTCTTTGGAGAATGCGGTGTGTCAGATGCGGTGGTGATTTATGACGGGATGGTTGAGTGACTCGGCGGCAGTGTCTTCAAGGTCTGTGGGTTAATGCAAGCCATCTCAGAAACATCAAAGTGCCTTGACTAAATTTGAGCACTTGTGTTGTCCAGTGGTCGAAGTCGGGCAGTAAAAAGCACGACATTCGATTTGAGGCAGTAGGAGTTAAAAGATCTCTGACGTGGCAACGCAGAGGATCAGCAGCTCTTTGTAACTGTTCTTGCGCGAAGAAGCGGCTAACAGTGTTTCCCATCGCAAGCACGCAGTGCAGGCCGATCGTCCATTACACTTCTGCGATTTGACTTTTCAAAGCGGTTTTTAGTGTTTCGCACCGTAACAGTACTTCGCCTCTTAAGTTTTATCCAAGAAAGTGACCCTGTTTTCCATCTGGCGACAGTCCTTAATGTAATCAAAACTAGCACCTTGTTCCTTTTCTTTATCTCTTGCTCCGAACATACGGATTTGAATTCTCGCCAGAAAGTAAAGATGACTTTCGTCGATCCGCTGCAATCCTCTTTTTGACCGAGCTAGGCTAGCTTCTACATCCGTTTTACTTTTTCCACGTAAAAAGCAACGAAGTCAAGGTATAAAAGTCTTTTGTCCCCCTTAGGCGGTATTCATTTCCAAACACGGTCATTCCTCACTTCGCCCGTCTGTTCATGGCCACTCGGGGCGGACACAAAGGGGCCGCCCTTGGGGGACGTGCGGCGGCGAGTGAGAGAGACGCGTGAGAAAAGCTTTTAACCATCATTCCTGGCTCTTTCGCCAATAAATTCCATACAAGAAGACCTCCGGCTAGTAGTTCTCCTTCCTCTACTCCACATTCCACGTATGTACAAGCAGCAGCACTACATAGTCACGAGTCTTTCGCGATCCGGCCAAATACGAAGCGATGGGGAGAGAGAGAGAGAGAGAGCCCGGGGGCGAGAAATATATCGACCCCCGATGACCGTGCCATGTTTCCGCCCCTTTCCAAGTTCCCCTACCACATTCATTTTCTCCTGTCATCTCTCTCCCGCCTTTCGAGGGTTTCATATTTTTTTGTTCGAAGCAAAAAAAAGTCTCGCTCATTTTTACTAGCCTTTCTGGAGAAATTGAAGCAGTCATCGTCGAGATGGGTCCCGTGCTCCCATTGCCAGTTTACAGTTCCGCCAAGATCGCGTGTACACGATGATACTCTCTTACTGTAGCCGCGATTCCTGTACGATACTGACCGATCACTTCCGCTTTCGGAGTTGGGACCACACAGTTGAATTTCATTTTGCTTGGGACTTCTCAAAATTGGCGATTGTCTTGACGGACTCGGAGGCTCTTAGCGATCTACTCAAATCGAGGAAGTTTTTGTGAAAGGTTAGTTAGAAGAATCGATTGCTCCAGTCGGTTATAGAAGGAGGAGGTCGTATTTGAAGTCGCCAGTATCGATTCGGCTGCTGGTCCGTCGGTCGGTCGGTTTGGTTTGGTTTGTTTGAGGAGGAAATTGGAATAGAATTGGCATAACTGCCAAACAGTGCCAACTGCTCAGACGGTTCTCTCTTTTTTTTCCTTTTCCGCTCCGTTTCCTTTCGGACATTCGTTCATATTTATTTAGGCTCATTTTTCATTCATTCGATAGTCCGCTCCATAGGAAAATTGTGGTACACAGGATTGCTGGTGAACAGTGTAAAGTAGCCGTGTTAGAATACTAGGCAGATGCACTTGATCAAATTCAGATGCAAATACCAGATGCACTTGAGTTTGAATTTGCAATCAGAGCATAATCACTTCGCTCGATTTGAAACCCGACCAGCAGAAATCAGAAAAGCGAGTAAGATCTAAGTATTTGGATTTGTTGTGTGGATTTGACCTATTCTACTTGGACGCATCTTCTAACACGCGTGTGAGTTTACTTTACAGTGCGCCTAAATTCACTCGCCCATTTTACGCATCACATTTGCTCCAAACTGTATTTCGCCGCGCGTTTTGAAAATGGTCAAACTTCTTCTTGCCGCAAGCACGAAATCAACTTATCCTAATGAACAAACGGTTTTTCTTTTTGAACCAATATTTTTCGTTTACTTCTAACGAACTAGGTCACTGGAAAAAAGATCAAAAATTGGATTTTTTTAAATGCACAGTACTATGGTCACATACACGAAGAGACGCAGCTGTACAGATTTAGGGTAACGAAAACTTTGTTAGAAGAACTTCTGCGATCGGGAGGGAGAGGGGGGCAGCCGCCTCATTTGCGATTCGCTTATTAGGCAATAGCATTCTTGTTCTTGTTGCAGAATCGACTAGTTTGCTGATGAAGGAATTGGATCAAGCGGCCGCGTGTGCTTCGCATCATCATCAACCGTCCTCTCGTCAACAATGCGCGATCAATAGCTCGGCGGGCGGCGGCGGGAATGGCGCCTCGTGTTCGTCATCGGGCAGCTTAATCAATACGAATCATCATCAACACCGTCCGCATCATTTAAATTACCATCAACAACGTCGATGGGAAGGCGACTTGCAATTCGGCAGTCCCAAATCGCCCGAGAACGTGGCTCGAACTATTCTGAGAGCTTTCGGCGGTGGTGACGGTGAGCGGCAACGGATCAGCAAAATCGCGGCGGCCCAACAACAACGCCGAGTGATCACGACGTCGGCGGCTGCTGCGAGATTGGACAACGGCGGACTATTGGACGAGAAATCGGCGAGATCCACTTCGTCGTCGGGTGCTTCGATTTCTACGGCGATCAACGGGAACAATAACAACAACAATAACAATGATTATATTAGTAATAATCGTAAGAATCACCATAAGCAACAGCCCGCTTCGATTTTGACTCGATGCCGACGGAAGCTGCATTTACAATTGAGCAAACTGAACGGCGATGCGCGAACGGGATCGCCGCCCAAAAGAGAATCGAACGGCGGCGGCAGCGGCAGTGATCGGAAAAAGCGACAATCGGTCGTTGTATTGGCCACGAATGGCGATCGTCATCACGGTCCAGGATCGTCGGCCGACGAAGAATCGCTGCTGAGCCCGCGAGCGCCGCCCGTCGTCATCGAATCGCCGACCAGAGGATTCGTGCTGGTGGAGGCGGGCGAGGATCCGAGGAACGGATCCGTATTGCCTGTTCACGATCAACGAATTGCGTCGAGCAGGTACAACTGGAATTGTAGCGGCGAGGAGCATCGATTGATCGCCTACAACTCGTCGTTACTTCTGGTCAAACCGACGATGACCAACGCCACGTCGCCGCCAGCGAGCGGGCCGTCCACGTCGCCTTCGGATTCGTCATCGGATTCGTTCGCTCCTCCTCCACCACCGCCCCAGCCGTTGCACCATTCGCAGTTACCGCCGCCGATGGAGCTATTCGGCGATGATGCCGATCCCGATTTATTACAAGAGACGGCCATATTGGACAGCGAGACATCGTCGTTGACTGGCACGAGGGATCTGAGTGGCGCCACGACCACCGGCGAACATCATCTCCACTCCGAGGATATCTCCACGAGTCCACCGGACTCCGGTCGAGTGGAGATCGAACACCATGCACCACCGCCGCCGCAGCCGCCGCCGCCGCCATCGCGAGATGAAGGTCGAACGACGCCGGGCAGCGAGCACATCAACGATATGATGACCATGTTACGGGTGAATACGGGCGGCGGCCGCGGGGGCACTGGCGGCGTGGCTCTAGCATCGTCGGGTTCGCCCCAGCAACCGCAAGGACCCGGCACGCTGACCATCAGCACCGATTCTGTCACGCCAGCCACCCCTGGATCCAGTCTGCAGAGAATCCACAATCGGATGTGCACTTCGTACAGGTTGAAGGTGAGTTGAAAAGCTTTTTCTTTGTTCTGTTGGAGAGAGCTACTGACAGAAGTTCACAAACATGCACTATAAGACGCCTTTGAAACATCGGGGTGTCCGAATTTGATGCCCATCTCGGTTTTGCCGCCTTTCAACTAATCATCTCGTCTTCGAACAAATGACTCGATGACTCGATTAGTCGACTTGCACCTGCGCTCTATTGACAAGACGCCTGCCAAGCCGATTAGCTGCCTGTCTAGCAAGAAAGCACCAATGCGATTTCACAATAGCCTTACGTTTATCAAATTATCACGCGAACGTTTCTATCTCGATTGTCAAAGGAGCTTTGTTTTGGTTGGATGTTGCAAAGTGCATTTATAGTGCGTTTGTGGTTTGATTAGACTTGTGATTAGATTAGATTTAGTTCTTAAAAACCAGTTGGGTCTTTGAGCCTCACGAAATTAGAAGTACAGTACAGCGGTCTTCGTTTTGTTGCCCTTAGGGACAAACTATAGTCAGAGGATACGCGGTTACAGTAATCAAGGAAAAGCGGCCACATTATCCAACCCGCTGGAGATTCAGGGAGTTGGATACGGTGACCGCCGGATAGTTTGACCCTTACTTCGGCACGCTATTTTGGTCTCTTAGAAAGTATCTACGTCAAACAGGATTCTACTTTGAAGCTAAGGACTCAATGGGTTATTATTTGCGAGTTACATAATGAGCTAATTTTGAAAACACTGCATCCAATGATTATCAAGTCTCTTCGAAACTGCCTCTCCGAAAGCAGTCAAATTGCAATGCCATAATGATCCTGAACGCAATGCGAGTTCCAAGACGCAATCGAAGTGAAACAACCCGGAAAGTTGTGATAAATCGATAACAAATCACTCAAAACAGTGAACTACTGATCCCTTTACCATTTGCAGGCTCCCCTCGTGAAGAACCCCGTCGATTTGTGCCTTTTACCCAACGACGATATAGCGATCGCCGATTATGACAACGGTCTCCTGATCGTGAACGATCTCGGCGAAACGATCGAGCACAAGAAAACCTTCCACGAAGTGAACGCGTGCGGCGTGGCGTGTCTTCGCGGAACACCGTCCTCGCCGGCGTTCCGCATATTCCTACTGGTCGTCCGCGATGGCGTATGGACGGTGAACGTGTATCGAAATTACGAACTGATCGAAATGGCGCGATGTCCGAACGACGTGCAAATCGAGAATTGGGCGCTGAGGCGATTGGTGGTTTGCGTCGACTCGCGTCTACACTTATTGGCGAGCGGCGAAACGAAATCGATCATTTGGACGTACGAATTCGAACACGGCGAATGGCGTGTGCTCCTGAGCGAGATGGCCGCCTCGAGGAAAGCGACGTCGGGCGTCTACAACGATATGTCCGTTAAGTTCGACAAGAACACCAACGAAACGCGATTGGTCTTGTGCGAATGGCGCAAAGCCCAATTGTGGACGTTGTACTTGAACGAACGTACGGATGTGGTGGAAGAGAAATCGATCAAGATGAAACGAGTCAAAGGACAAGAATGGATCGTACAAGGCCCGCATTTGGCCGTATTGGATCAACAAGGCGATATTCTGGTTTACGACGGAAGCGGGAAGCTGTTTCTATTCGACGGCGATTCGTATCGATGCAAGAAGATCGTGGCCGATTTGGGACGCGGCGAAGTGTCGGCTTTGTGCGCCCACGACGGTTGGCTATTCGCATTATGCAGGTACAAGAAATGTATCGAGGCGTATATGTACAAGGAGAATAATGAAACGAGTATTTGAAATCGATCGATCGATTTCGACTGATCGATCGATATCGGAGATGGTGAGCGTAAGTGAATGTTCGGAACATTCAGTTGCGAAGGAGGGGTTTGGAAGCTTTGACTGTTTTTTTGTTGTTGTTGAGAAATGACACTATATTTTTACTTTTGAAATGTTCAGTATTTTCTTTTTGCAAATAATGCAATGGTATTTTGAAAATAATGTATTCGTTGGATTTGCGAGGTTGCAATATGTGTATGTATTTTGGATGAATTTATGCGAGGTTTGGAGAATCAAATTTTGAGTCTGAATCGGCGGTGTCAATTCATCGGCATCCGGGCGAAATTTATTTCGAGTCCTGTAGTGCTAACGGTAAAGGACTCTCATCGTCAGAAGACTCGGAGGATTGAGAAGAGGATTGGAGAATTAGCCGATCCGAAATGAATCGGTCAGAAAATCCGTCCAACTTGGGAAGCCTCATCTCGACGAGGGCTTGGATTCTCGGGTTCCTTGTTCAATCCATCGAGTCGCAGATCCTGCTCCACCAACTTCTTGAGGGTCGCTGATCGGCCTGTAACGAAAAAGAAAAGCCGAAAGTATCTGTGGAAAGCAAACGAAAGTGAAAAGGTATCAGACTCAGTCAGCGCTTTATTCAGTTTTCACTTGGATCGAACTGGACGCCGAATCTGTAGCCAAAATGTCGCGCAGGAGCCGAGTCGAGCCGCCAGATCAGTTGCCGATGTTGCTATCTGACATCCTTTTGCCTTACCCGCGGGTCGGTCACGAGCCTTAGGGCCTAATTATAGTCCATGGAGCTGACGCAGATCCACTCCGGCCCTGAGTCAGCACGTGCTCGTGACTATATTTCATACTGGCCGCCCATCAGCATAAAGTGGATTTGTGGCAGTTGTGCGGCAGTAAATGCTCTCCGAAATTTCCGAAATTCGAAATACACCCGTT
>JAQGCW010000738.1:0-10041 GCA_034700065.1 Mesodorylaimus bastiani | reverse complement strand
CATGCAAATCTGTCTTTTTGTAACCAGTACGTTTGTTTCCACACTTTTTGTATAAGCAGGACGGGTACTGGATTGATGGGACACAAATTCAACACGATCGTAATTTATGTCAAAATGAATTTACTGCCGACCTTTTGAGTATCGAATTAACGGAGTTTAGGGATGTAGATCCCAGAGCCGATCAATCGATTTTTTGAGGTCTGACTGGTTTAACTTTGCGTTTCTTTAGCTTTGGCCCGAGAAGGAACTTGAAAACGCGAACTCTAGTAGCTCTCAATCGCCGCTTCTCGGGCGCAGCGTATTTTAAAAAGTATTTTGAGGTCTAACCTCCGAATGCGAATTCTGTGCATTCCTCAATTTCGCCGAGGGAACATCTGGGAGCTTCGAAAAAGCGGTACTTTCGGCTTCGTTTCCATTTTATGATTTCGCTTTTCATCATTTTTAAATCGTAAAGAGTACTTTCATCGAAGTTCTATTCTCGTCCTAATGCAAGGGGAATCGAAAGCTGACAGCACTGGCGCTTACGTTTTTTCGAGATGCCTTGATTCAAAGAGCATTTACTCGGTTTGGAAATGCAGAAGAGCCAATCGATGGATCGACTGATGCAACCACAGATCCAGAAATCGATCCGTTCGCAAAGGATTCGATCGATCGCCTGATCTATGATGAAGAATGGCTATTACAGTCTGGACCTCTTGTAGCTTGCATCAGATTTCCTATAAGGTTGTCAGCATTCAGATTCGTTCGACTCTTAACCCGAGTATAAGAAAATGCTTTCGCGCGCGTTCTTTTCAAAACTCGAAAATCCTATTCCTTCGCGCTCTCGCCACATTTTAAAACTCATTGACGCGTGAGAATCGCCAATACAAATATGTATTATTGAGCATTTTACAGTCTGCTGGTGTTGGTTGTAAGCCTGTTCCGCCGTGGTCCCCAATTCTTGTCCTTTTGGGCTGGGGGTTATTGGCAACCATCGAAGAGAGGGGAGGGAGCATTGTCCCAAAGCCCATAGTCAATGGAGGTAGGTGAGGGCCAATCCTCGTTCGGTCGGAGACTCCAAACTCACCCACCCCTGTCTCTGTGTATACGTCTATGATGTATTCGTTGGCGACAGCTGCATTCTGGTTTTATGCTCGCCAGCGTCGTTGGAACTCGCGGCTTTTGGAGTTCGGGATTGGGTGAACTCGACGACGACTCGACTGCGTAAGCCGCCGCGAGGCGAGTTCTGGAGCACATTTGGACGGAAGCCGCTCCTTCTCGATTTGCTGCTGCTACTGGTCCCGGGCTAGGTTCTCTTCTTTTCACACGTTTATGTATATTATGATGAAAATAGTACGGACGCGTGGCGCAGTGTTCGGGATCTACTACTCGTAGAGCCACCCACAGCGGCTACGGCTGGTCGTCCGTCTCTAAATCGTTTCTATTCGCACGATATATATATGTGTGTGTGTTACTCTCAATGTGTACGTAGGCAGTTCCGGCTGCCGAGAGCAATCGTCGTCGTAGTCCAACGTCGTCCTCCGGTCTAGAAACTATTCATTTCGTTCTTCTCCTCACGCCTTCATCTTCCTCTCTTCTTCGATCTTTCACCTCTCCTCCCTCCGGCCCAGCCCAGCCCTGTCTTCCCGTCCCATTGAGCCGCTTTCATCCAACCGTCCTCATCGTTGTCGTCTTGGATTCGAACCACGGCGACCGACCGACTGGAGTGAGAACGAGGGAAAGAGAGTGTCGGGGGAGAAGTTTGTTTCATTCTGAAACACCCCGTCGGCTTTTTTATATTTAAAAAAATCTCATCATCAGCACCTCCTCAATAAACGATCGAAGGAAATGGGTTACGGGAGGGAGAATACTACGACGCGCAATGGAGTCAAAGACGGCGGCAGAGGAGGCGGCACCTCATCAACATCATCGTCGTCTACTCCGTATTATAAGCTGGTCGTATTGGGCAACGGTGGAGTTGGCAAAAGCGCCTTGACCATACAATTCGTGCAACAATATTTCGTCCTGGACTATGATCCGACGATCGAGGATTCGTACACGAAACAATGTCTGATCGATGGCGAAGTGTGCAAGTTGGAAGTACTGGATACGGCCGGTCAAGAGGAGTTTAGCGCCATGCGCGAACAATACATGCGAAAGGGCGACGGGTTCGTGATCGTATTCTCGGTGACCGATCGCGCATCGTTCGAAGACGTGGCACGATTTTATAAACAAGTACTACGAGCCAAGGATCGCGACGCTTATCCGATGATCGTCGTGGCGAATAAGATCGATTTGGAACAACAACGCGTCGTATCGCAAGCCGAGATGGAGCAATATTTCGCCAGGACTCTCGCCTCCGATGTCCGCGTCATGCAAGTGTCGGCGAAATTACGACTGAACGTCGATCAAGCCTTTCACGATTTGGTTCGACAAGTGAAACGATTTCGCGCGATCGAACGTGGCCTCGTCGACGGCGAGAACGAGAAAGTTGACGGACGTTCGGGGAAACGGCGACATCTTCGTGGACAGCAGAACGGACAATCGTCCTCGGATGTCGGCCATTCCGACTCGTCGTCTTGCTCGTGTTGTAGTCGACGAGGCAGGAATTGTACCATTCTTTGACCTACGCGGTGCCTGATCGCCATCTGTGCGTATTTTTTTAATTTTTGTATCGCCTGGTGAACCGGTATGCATTCGAGAAAAAATTACGAAACAGTCTCCTCCGTGTTATTCCAGACGCACTCAGAATTTGATCAGGGTTATCGGATTACATCAGGGGGAAGAAGTCCAGAAGCTTTTTGGGGATCAGAGCGGATGAAATTCGATCTGCCTGCAGGTAGTGAGGCCTATGGCGATTAGTCGGGATTCGTTTCTGTTCTGTTCAGTGTTTCTGTTCAGTTTCTGAGCGTTTCTGTTCGGTGCGCCGAATCCTGAGTAGGGTGCATTTGATTTGGGATTTGAAAAATGCTTAGCATATAAGTTGGGCTTTTCGACACTGGGTAATGTGGCTCATCACAAAGGATGCATCATGATTCACTCTACTTACTGTGAGAATACATTGCTAGAGGTTCATACTTATCAAAAAGCTGTTAGCTCTTCTGCAACAGCGCCAAATCGGGGGGATGACACGTATGGGTGACTGGAATTCGATCTGTTGGACTTCGATGAAGTTGAGTAAAATCGGTGCAAGGGACTTGGTGAGCACTGGGATTTCCGAGTGCCTGTTCATGGTCAAGGGATTCAGGTCATCCAGGGTATTCATTTCATTTATCGTCCAAACACAATTCGATATCTTCTTCTGAAACCGACTGCTACAGATTGCTCTCAACCATCCCAAGCCTCCCATAAGTTCTAACCTATCCCCGTTTCAAATCCCTTTGAATGCTCCAAGATCCCTAAAACCTCGAAAATGACCACTTGTAAGTTCATCCGCGAAGAAACCCATGAGCTCCCGCCAACTCACAACTCCCCCAAATCCGCAAGACACGTCCCCGCCCTCTCTCACAGTGTCAAGAACTCGTTTCCTTCTACGGCGAAGTAGGCGCGTCGTAAGAATGTGGGTCAAATCGTAGACGTTGAGAGTTCAGTCGATGTGTTTGTCCTCTCCAACTACGCGTTTATGCTCGGTTCTGGTTCGTCCTCCGCGAAGAAGATCCGGCGTGCAAGTACGACTGGAGAGGCAGTAGTCTATTCTTCGCCCGTCGTCGTCTTGTTTGTTGCATAAAGTTTGGTTCTTTCAACGACATCGTCAGCTGGTGTGTAGGTGATCGATTGACGGATTGTTTGGGAGTGAAATCGTTGGAATATTGCTTTCGGAAGTCGCTGATCCTCTGGAGTGCGCGTTCCTGAGTCACAATCATTGAAGTTCAACTCCAGTAGCCGCCCGCCTCTGAAAGCAGCCTTCAGACGTTCTTGATCATTGGGCGATCTTCGTCAACCGTTCATCGCCCTCTTCAAAAGTGATGGATTCGAACGGGAATCAGATTGATCCCATGGACCTGACCGCTTTGACCATTGAACAAACCGCGGCTCTGAAACAGGTACTATCATTCTCCGCTTCTTTCCATTCTTCTTTCGATTCACCCTCAGCTCGATTCACCTTCAGCTGAAAGACCGATTTGCTCAAAATTCCGAACCATACGTCCACGATGAGTACTTCTTGCTTCATTGGCTCCGAGCTCGCCGGTTCGAAGTGGACAAAGCCGAGGCCATGCTCCGTAATGTAAGCTCCCGTTCCAAAGTCCTTCAAAGTTCCCACCCAATTGCAACAATCCTCGTTTTCCAGCACCTCCGATTTCGCAAAGCCCTGAACATGGACAGCCCGTCGTATAGGAATTTCGTGGTCAGTCCGGTCATGGACCGATATTATACCCGGGGCGAGATCGGGCACGACAAGCACGGCCGTCCGGTCGTGTATTTCCCGTTCGGTGGAATAGACGCTAAAGGTGAGATGGAGTTCGCCGATTTGCATTCGTGCTTGTGAATCCAATGCAGCGATGTCCAAACCAAGTTCTGGCCCTTTGTCCAATTTGTAGGCCTGCTCAGTTCGATCCGCCATAGCGAAGGGATGCATACGATTATGTACTGGCTGGAGCAACGGCGATGGTCTTGTCAGGAAGCTTCCAAGAAGGTCAGTGACACCAAGACACCCATTACCTCTTTCTACCTTCCCGTCCCAAAACAGAAGAGCCATCCCAACACTCTCTTCATTTCAGTCCGGCAAACACATCAGCCAAATCGTCTACATCATCGATTTGAAAGGAATCGGCGTGAAACATTTATGGAAGCCGGGTATCGAAGTGTTCAAGCAAATCTCGGAAGCCGTTCAAATTCATACGCCCGAAATGATCTATAAGCTTTTCGTATTGAATGGTAACCTTCCCGTCCTCTCTCGTTGATTTCCCAAATCAGTTGCAAAAATTTCTCATTTAGCTCCGAGCATCTTCTATACGATCTACAAATTGATCAAGCCCATCTTGGATGAGAATACTCAACGGAAGATCAATATCTGCGGAGGTAGGGCGGCGAGTAATCACCATTGAGCCTCTCCGATTAACAAAGATGCGTCGATTTTAGAGAACTTTCGGGACGCTTTGTTGCAAGAAATCGATCCCGATCAATTACCCGCTCATTTCGGTGGGACGCTGATCGGTCCGGATGGCGATCCGAAGTGTTCGCACGTTGTGAGTTGGGAGAGATCCTCCAGACATCGTTACCCCATCACGTCAAGGGAAGATTAACTTTTATCTCCAGATTCGATATGGCGGCGAAGTGCCCACTGATTTCTATTTCAAAGACACCATATCACCGGCCGATTCGGATTTGCAAACGTTGAGCTTGAGCCGCGGGAGTCGGTCGATGATTCCAGTGATCGCTCCGAAGCAAATGACCAGATTGAGGTGAGCACTCCATCTTCGCGTGTCCAGTTTCCAATCGCGGTCTCAAATGAGGATCTTTTAATTTAGATGGTATTTCAAAAACGTAGCATCAAACGACGTCGGATTCGCCATATATCGGAAATCTGATGACGTCCAACAGGGTGAGGATGATCCGACGAAAATGGACATGGTGCGTCCGTACGCACGTATTTTCACCTCGCTGGTGCCCGAGTGGGGCGAAGTTGTGCTGAAGGAGCCCGGGAAATGTGAGTCTCACGATCAGCCAGGATCTCGGTTCACTTTCCTAACCTCTTGAACTGTGCATTCAGATTTCGTCCTATTCGACAATACGTACAGTTGGATTCAAAGCAAATCGATCAAGTACCAAATTCGTCTGGATGATTTGGATCTGGACTAGTTGTAATGATAAACGGAACTAACAATAAGACTTTTGCTATATGAAAAATATAAGTCATCACTGGAGTCACGAAATCACAAGTATCCTAATCCAAATCTCGAAAGAGGCAGTGTCCGTGAAAAATTGCAACTCAAGCGCACGATGTGGATTCGGAGATGACCTGCGTCAATTTCGTGATGAATCCTCCAACATCGGCTACTTCGAAAACGAGACTAGCATCGCCGGTGAGCTCTTGCAAATAGTCGACGGTGGCCATTGGACCGACGGTGATACCGAACACCTTCACTCCCTTGTCTCGTAGTTGTTTCGCCACGATAGAAGCATCGCCGTCGGTTCTGAAGAAGCAAAGTCCGCGATCATCACAGTGTGGTCGATGATCGAATCAAGCCAACTTACGCGACGCCATCAGTGACCACGACGGCGATAGGCGCCACCGTATGGCCATAACCGGTCCTCCGGGCGGCCGAATTCTCAGTGACGAAATAATTGTTGCTCGTGATTCCCAGAGCCCTGCAAAGATGCGCCCGGTTTGGTCATCTAGTCCGCTAGCGTCCTGCAGTAGCCTTGGACCCTTCGTCCCTGGATACTGTGGATCCCAACTGGACCCTCACGGACCAGACCCTCTTGGGATTAGGTGCATCCCAAAATCCTCAACCTACGTGACTGTGGCCGTATTCCCGCCATCGTAGGCCAAATCGTTCAACGTCTTCACCAGCGCTTCCTTCTCGTAGTGAGCATCGAATCCGAAATCCATCACGGTCTTTTGGATGCTGGAGAATCGGACGAGCGCAATGTGATCACTCTTCTCGCCGATGTCCAACACATTGACGGTGTCAGTCAAGAAGGGAATGATCTCGTCCTTGTACACGACTCGAGTAATACTGGTCGATTGATCGACGAGGAAAGTCAGATCGACCGGACATCTGAAGTAAGAAATTGCTCGAATTAGAATCTCGAGGCCAACAAAAGAAAAAAGGAAAAAATCTTACCTGTTAGTTCCGAAAGCCGAAGAAATCGTCGCTAATAGAGCGAAAAATACGACACCCTTGGCCATGGCAGCTTCTTTTGACGATATAAAAATAACTTATTGGAAGTTAGCTAATGGACTGAACTTCTCGCTCGTTCACTCAGATATGGAAGAAGTTGAAGATGAGACGCCGGAGTAACTATACGATGACTCGGGTCAAGACGAAGATAGCGAATGGAAAATGTCAAACAAAAGCTCGCTCGGTATGCGCGTATAAAATATGGGCACGCCCGAAACTAGGGGATTTAGTCGTTATCAATTGGTGGGAAGAAGAGAATGAGCAAGCGGGCCAGGCCACCCACTTATCTTTTGCCAATCTGGGATGAAACTAGGGCATTAAAAAAAATAGAAAAAGCTGAAGAAGACACATTCGCACACTCAAACTCAAACTACGTTTTTAAAAGACGCAACACGAGCTGACCATACAAACTCACACACTAGTACAAGAAATCTGATCAAGCTATTACAGATCACCCTTGATCAAAAATCATTCAAAAATTATGCAAATAAAGTTACGGATCACCCCAAATCATCTCGATCACTTTTCACCTCCCGACTTGTCTCCACCTTGAACGCTCGACGAGGAAGACGTGCCCAACCGACGACGCCAATGGCAATCCAAACAACACGTCACGCCATCGATCAGATACGACGATTGATCGTCCTTGAACGCTTGACGGCAATCCGAACATTTCATACATTCTCGATGATAATGCTTGCCGAGAAATTCGATACATGCGTTTGCGGTGAACAGTTTCGAGCAGCCTAAAACAGTAAAGAGCACAAATTAGCATTCTGTATTCAGTCAGAGAAGCAACCACAAAGTAAAACATGTCAAAAGCACAAAAAAGAAAAGAAAAGAAAACTGCAGAAAGCTTACCATTGCACTTCGGTCGATTACTACGAGTCCAACATTCCGAACAATACGGTTTCGCCAACGGGCCGCCGTAACCATCGCCCAATCCGTTGCCGCATTGCGTACATTTGAGACACGAGGCGTGGAATAATTTATCCTCGGCCAAATCAACTCGATCGCACAAAGCTTTCTTACAAATCGGACAATCGTCTTGATCGAATTCCATCACGACCAAATCCGCTTTGACCAAACTACCGGTACTCATCGTTTCGACAGCAAATAAAAAAACACGGAGAAAAAGGAACGAACCGACTGTTCGCAACGACTTTACAATCGACAATGACGGCGATCCATGTACTCCTTTCCATTCTTCCCATAAAGTGTAAAGTTGTCTGCTCGAAGCGGGAAACACGTGAATTTTGGCTTTAGGCATTTCCGCACGCATGTGGTGGTGGAAAATTTCTTGGCAAATCATCATCGTTTATCCGTCGTCGTGTCTTCAAACGAAAGAAAACAAGTCATCAAATACGACTTATTCGTCAAATGGTTCGTTTAAAATTTTAATTCGACGTATTGCGAGGAAGAAGAAAGAAAAAGAAATCGAAAACGATGGCCGCCGCTCAACGATTGAGCCGTCTGGATCAACTTTATCGAACCGTATTCTTATCGAAATTCTTCACGAAAGGATGGGGAGAACCGGAGAAATTACGAAAATGCGTCGAATTCCGTACGAATTTTCAAACGAGAGAAAGTTGCGCAAATTTGATTCCGAGAAATTATTCGATTACTTTCGAAAAGGTGAGTTGATCAGTTTCAAAATTTTCGGTTAATTTTTACTGTGCTTAAGTCTTACTGTATTTGTAAACATGTTTGACACGCGAAGTCCAGATTTGTCTGTTTCATATGCTATTGTGCAGACCAAACCGTTTTTGCATTGCTGTTTCTTGTCATTCCATTTGCCATGAATTTTCCTCAATTTCATCGAATTTATTTTTTCTTTCAGGAGAAGATTATCGGCAAGACGAGAGTGATCGATGGACATTTCCTTTCACCATTGGCCTTACATCTTCCCGAGATCGTTAAACCGCCCGTGGACAAAGCCGCCTTCCAAATGGTCCTGCCGCTCTCGTGGTCGAATTCGATTTCGTCCAAGTTCAAACCGATCGTGCTTCAATTGGCTGGCACCGGAGATCATGTGAGTAAACTACGTTTTTGAAGACTGCTTATGCATATTTTGTTTGAAGTTACTGCAACTAGTGGGTAAATCAACTATCACTTTGTTACTTTTCAGTTTTTCAATCGTCGACGATATCTAATGGCGAATCCGTTGATCAAAGAATCGGGCGTTGGTTCAATCCTGTTGGAGAATCCGTTTTACGGTGTCAGGAGACCCAAGGACCAATGGTAAGCGTTTTCAAAAGTTTAAATTGCTACGTTTTGAGGTTATGAATACGTATTATTTCTTCTCCTTTTCAGGCGCTCGTCTCTATGCAATGTAATGGATTTGTTCACAATGGGCGGATGTTTGATTCTGGAATCCGCCGTGTTATTGGATTGGTGCGAACGACAAGGATACGGCCCGCTGGCTCTGCACGGAATATCGATGGGTGGCCACGTAAGTTGTTTCTGTTTTTTGTTATACTTATGTGCATAAGTTGTAAATTCCACGTAGCTGTGGATTCTGGACACTGTGAACTTTGTCCTTGAGCTGTTTTAAGCTGATCTATATCTTTCCAGATGGCATCGCTGGCCGCTGGGAATTATTCGAAACCCGTCGCATTGATTCCGTGTTTATCATGCGCATCTTCGGCGTCGTCAGCTTTTACGAAGGTAAATGAGTATTCAGGGATTCTACTGTTCATGTTTTCGTTCAATCATCTCAACCTTTCCAAATTTCAGGGCGTCCTCTCCAACGCCGTGTCCTGGGCATTGCTCGAGAAGCAGTACAACGAATATCGGGATTCTAATCCGTTATTCGAAATATCGAAAGGTCCGGTTAGCGAGGTAAGGTTTTTGTAATTCTCTGTATTCTTCGTTGGACGCAAACGATCGTAATCTCTGATCATGTTTTTCAGAAACCCCAGGATCACGGAGAGCGTAGTTCCAATATCGAGTGTCAAACTACGACCGACGAGTCCGACCAATCCGATTCTAAAATCGTCTCGCTTGTCGTCCAAAACGCAGCTGCATTGGCGAATAGCAAATTGCACGGATTTCTCGACGCCTTCGTGTGGCCTTTATTATTCTTAAAAGATCGACAATTGAAACTCGGAAACGGATCGGAGAATGAAGGAGCGCGCGCGGCGGTCGAGGAGCATATGCGACAAATCTTGGACGAATTCACGCATTTGGCCCGGTTCCCGCGACCCGTCGATCAAGA
>JAQGCW010000737.1:0-10043 GCA_034700065.1 Mesodorylaimus bastiani | reverse complement strand
ATTTCGTCTGTATCTTTCAAGGTGAGGTCCTCGTAGAAATCGTCGTTGATCTGGAATGGGAAGAGATGAAACTTTTGATTAAGGCAGTCCATTAGTACAGGAGATTCCAAAAAACAGATCACATGGGGAGATTAGTTACAAAAGAACAACAGATCAGAGACCAATTAGGAGTGATTTCAAAAGGTCAGGGCCACTCCAGATTCCAAAATCAGGTTTGGAAGGAAAACCCAGAAAACGAACTCGGGATACCCGAAGATCGATCGTTCGCACAAAAAAAGAATTAAGTACATAAAAGGCAAATGGACTTACTTGAATCATGGGAGCATTGACGCAAGCGCCCAAACATTCCACTTCGACCATACTGAACATACCGTCCGGAGTTACTTGTCCAACGTGAATTCCTGTAAAAAGAGGAAAGTACAATTGATAGTGATGTGAAAGAACATGAAAGCAACGAATGGGATTGTGAATTGAAAATTTGGGCGATAAATTAGAACGCATTTGCTGATCGGGACAGTCACGAAACATCTCCTAGGACTCGTGTAGACTTCGCATAGGAATGGATGACTAACCGGAAACGATAACAGAAATCGATCTCCCGGATGATATGCCTATCAGAAAAGAACTGACACCTACTGTATAAAATTTTCAAGACAGCCAGACCCTAGAAAACCTCCAGAATACTATAAAAAATTAAAAACCTGATTTCCGAAGATCCTCCCAAACTCTAAAAAAAATCCCGCAAACAAACAAAATCGATCAATCGATCGATCACTTACCCAACTTCTCCTCGATAAATTTCACGTGATCGTCGGCTCCGCGCAAGGCGCACGGCGTCGTCGTACAAACTTGCAAATGATACTTGCCGACCTTATTCCGATTGTACATCGTATAGAACGTGGCCACTTCGTAGACGCGCATACGAGCAACGTTGCACGCCTCGGCCACTTTGTGCATGGCCGATATCGGTAACCAACCGTGTTGACGTTGGGCGATATCCAAAACGGGCATGATGGCGGCGGCCTTGTGTCCCGGCGGATACATGGCCAATACGGCGTCGATACGTCGGCGACTGTCGGCGTCGAATTCGAACGGCGTATTCGGATTGTTCTCGGCCGTATCGCGATGTATCCAAACTTGTTCCGTCGCCAATCGACGCGTCGGAATCGATCGGAGGTCGGAAATTCGAAAATTCTCCAAATTCGTCGATTTCGCGCCGAACGGACGAAGATTTTTGGACGAAATACGTAAAACGTTGAACATTTCGATGGATTTGATCGATAACGAGCAATTAGAAATTTAGAACTGAAGAAACGAATCGATTCGATCGATTTTCTCGATTTCTGGAAATGAAGCGATCGAGCGACCGGTTTGGTAAAATATGGTTTCAGATTAAAATTTACCTTCGTGATTCTTGCCGATTAGCGTAAATCCGAAATCGATTTCTGCGATTTCCATCTCAATGTAATGATCAGAAATCGATCTCACTCATTTTTGATCAAGTTGAATGAATCTGAATCTCAACTTTACCATCGCCAAAAGAGTCATTCAAGCATATGCTTTTCCTTCCTTTCGTTAGCTGAAATCTCGTTTTCTTCTCTTCAATAAGCTCAATCATAAAATTCGCCATACAATTTTCGATGGAATTCACCCGAAAAATGTCAACGATCGATTGAATTTCTGTAATTTTTCTCGATATTTCAAAAAATTTTGACAAATTTCCAACGTCAAAAATGGCTTCCCGTCGAATCGCCTTGTGTTCGATTATTTTCATGATTTACACGTTATTCTCGTGGAATATTTACGGAAGTATCGCCTCCAATGATTATATTTTAACTGTGGTAAGTGAATTTCTCCGATTTTTTTCTTTTTCTTGGTCGGTTTTGTGTTTTTTTTTTTGAGAATTTTTTTTATGTGTGAATAGAACTTTCCGGGCCGCGTGACCTTTTGACCTTTTCTGGTCTGATCAGCCTGAACTTTTGACCTTCCAGAAGAGATAATCTGATTAGCGTGACTTTTCTGTTGAAATTTTCAAGACATCGAACGATCGAACGTTTCATCGAACGAATCAAAATAATTTTTGCTCTTTCGATTTCCAGATCGCTTCCAACGGCAGTGGTTACCTTTACAATTACGGAGAATGCGAAACGAAAGGCGCTCGATTCGGACGTGAAATGACCAGCGATGAAACAGTCACGGTAAGTTGTTTTTAATTATAATACAAATGATCCGTGGATCGAATTTTGAATATTTTGTTCCTTTCTCTTTCAGGGCTGCCCGATCGCCGCCTCGCCTCGCGACGGATGCGAGAATGTTACGTTGGCTCCGTCGGCGAACTCGTCATCTTCGTCGTCGTCGTTCGAATGTATCGGTGGATATTTCGCTGTGGTTGCGCGTGGAAATTGCACGTTTGCTCAAAAGGTACGTGGATTCTCCTTTCTTTCGTTCTTTCGATTCGTTATCTCAATTTTTTCCTTTTCATAATTGTTTTGATGACATGTTTTTCAGGCTTATCGAGCTCAAATGTCCGGCTACAGCGGCCTGATCGTGTACAATAATGCGAACGATCCGATCGAAATGGCCAACGACGATGATTACGGGACGAAAGTGACCATTCCCGCTTTCATGGTCGGCTACGAATGCGGAATGTTGTTGTCCGATAAATATTCATACAGCAATGGGTAAGTCGCAAATCTTTTGCTTTCTTTGCTAATTGCTTCCGTTTTTAAAGTTTTCGCATTCCACGATGTCTTCCGTATTTTTCATTTTGCCAAAATGACGCCGCCCGTTTTCTTGGTCCTTTCAGATTCGCCTTCTACATTCGTGCGTATTGGTCGTACCAGGATCTGTTGCGTTATTTGATCCCATTCGTCTCGGTTATCGGCGTGTGCTTCCTCGTCATGCTCTCGGCGATGGTCATCAAATTGATTCGTGATCGAAGGCGAAAACAACGGAGGCGATTGTCCAAGAAACATTTGAAGCAAATTCCCACGAGAAAATTCAACGCAGGTAAGTGTTAGTGTTATTTTTTTATTTGTCCTACTTGTAACCGTTCGGTATCTTTCGATTTTAGGCGACGAGCCCGAGACGTGTCCGATTTGTTTGGATGATTTCGTGGTCGGTGATCGATTACGAGTGCTTCCGTGCGCTCATTGTGAGTACTTTTGAAAATTCATCATCCATGCATGATTCCTAACCGTTTTTGCTGTGCATTTTCAGCGTACCATTCGGCTTGTATCGATCCGTGGCTATTGAAGAATCGTCGCGTATGTCCGATTTGTAAGCGCAAAGTGCTTCCGAAAGCGCCCGGTTCGGCTCAAAGCGACTCGGATACGGAGGAGACCACACCGAGTGGCGGCGATGCCACAGCCGGTCCATCCGGCGTTCCGTCCACTCCCGAGAGGACGCCATTGTTGACGCGAATCGAACGGACGGTGCAGGTAAGTGAGGTTTTTGTTGTTTTTGACCGAACATCGAAAATCGATTGGTATATTCTTGTTGCAGGTAGGAAATTCCACTTTCTACGGCGTGTACGACAATCCGGACGGTCCTCCTGTCGACGAGGAAATCGACGGGGCCATCGTACCGAGCGCTACGTTCGATTCGGCGATCGGAACGGCTGGAAGCGTGATCGTCCTCTCGACGGCCAGCACGCCCGACGACGAGCAATTATCGACTCCGGATGATCCGACGATCGATGTGGACAATCGTCAATCGCTCATACCTCAATTGTCGATTCAATCGTCGATGGACGAATGCACGCAAGCCGGATTCATCACGGCTTCGTCTTCATTCCGCGAAGGTTATGCAAATCCCAATTTCGTCGTCGATGCGCACGATGTGGATGTGGAGAGCGGGGCGGCGGCGGACGATCAACAACATCGGGGACCACCTCGGAACGATATGGTCTGATTTCGAAAACAGGGAAGTACTGTACGTATTGTAATCAGTAATTTTCTTGGATATTTTCTCCTCCGGTTCTTTAAGCCCGTTTTTCTCGTCCATTCTTTCGGCCTGTGATGACATTTTTCTGATTCGGTGGTCACTTTTTCGTGTTTTCCGACCTTTTGAGCCTGTACTTTTGAATTTCGAACTTTTGTGGTCTTCTGGTCCCCTTTGAATGTTCGTCGTTGGTTTTACCTTTTGATCTTGTATGTAATTGTTTTGACTTTTAGCAGCTGGACTGTATATTCTTTCGTTTCTTCTCTAGTCCGGTTTGGAGTGAAGGGGGTTCGCACGAATTTGATAAGACAGGTCAGGTGATAAGAAATTGAGCGAATGCGGGCCATTTTTTTGATAGAGACTGGGGGTTATCGCATTTTTGAATAATTGAACTTTGAATTTATGCAATACTGTGTATATTCAATGTTTTCCTTTTTTTTGTCTGGCACGTGTCTTTTAGTTCTTTCTTGAACACTTTTTTGGCCCCGGGACTTTTATGATTAGAAGATACAGTGCCAGCGAAGTTGTATGTAACTTTTTGTGTGTACAGACGGATGCTCTCAATCGCATTTGCTTCCCTCCTGGAAGCAAAGTAAAAGGTTTTAGTTTCGGGGGTTTGAGACGAGGATTGAGATTAAATTCGGAGAAATCCGTTGATTACTTTTGAAATCGTTTTGATTGATCATTTGAACTTGCTTTATTTTGTGGTCTCCATTTTCAGGTATGATCGGATAAGTTCGCATGGTTGTGGATGGCCGATCGCTCTCGTTGACGAACGTTCGATGGCGCCGGCGGCCGTGTCCAAAGGCGGCGGCGGTGAGGACGACGACGGCGAGGATGGCGAGACGAGCGGCAGTGGCGCCGAGGGAATTCGGACGGATCTGGGCGCACGATTACCGTTGGTTTGTCTCGTTCGATTATTCTCGTTCGTCCAATTGAACGATTTGTCGGCGTGCGTTCGCGTGTGTCGTCAATGGTACAACGCTTTGTCGAACGAGAACGGCGAGGTGTGGCGACGATTGTGCCATCGTCAAGTGCCTCCGTTGGCTCTCTCCGATCCGCATTTATTATCCGAAACGGCGACGTACAAAGCGAAACTCAGGTAAGAGATTTTTGGGAATGTTTTGACTGTTTGGGCTTCGATTTGGTTCCTTGGGTGTTTGGACTTTGGATCTGATGTTTTGGGGTTTGAGAAGACCCGTCGTAGAAAAGTTTGAGACCGTTAAGATCGAACCTTATTAGTCGGAGGATCCACCGCGGATCCGCTCTGGAAAGCGGTTACAGTAACCAATACCAATCCACTCTGGATCAGGATGGATCCTCCGACGAAAGTTTGACCCTAAGGTACTCAGCTGCTCGATTTCTGACAAGTCCGCCGCCCGTCATCTTATATTTCCAATCGCACTTTTTTCTTTCATTTCCAGGGCCTTCATGTTCGCCTGGAATCCGAACGACTGCTCAAGGAACGGTTATATCAAAACGAACGGCTTCACCTTCCATCGTAATCCCGTGGCGCAATCGACCGACGGCGTGCGAGCGAGGAAAGGCGTCTCGTACGGACGACACGCGTGGGACATCTGGTGGGACGGTCCGTTGGGAACGGTGGCCATGATCGGTGTGACGAGTCGACACGCCGCATTACAAACGCCCGGCTATTCGCCCTTGTTGGGCAGCGACGATCAAGGATGGGGCTGGAACTTGGTCGATAATCAACTACTGCACGACGGCAAATCGTTGGGATTGTATCCCGCCGTCAATAATCCGCCCAGGTATCAGGTGAGTGTGGAGTCTGAATTTTCTTCTTCGGCACTAGCTGCGCTTGACGGAATAACCCTTCTTTTACCACTTTTCAGGTGGGCGAACGAATCCGTATGGTGCTCGATTACGATTCGCACTTGCTCTATTTCGAGCGCGGTTGCGAATTCTTGGGCGTCGCATTCGACCAACTGCCACCAATTCGCCTGTTCCCTTGCGTATCGGCCGTTTATGGTAACACGGAGATCAGTATGGTCTACCTCGGCGCCCCCATCGACGGTTAACTTATTTCTCCACTTCTTCACCTCGTCTCGTCTCTTCTCTTCGAAACGCCGGCGTTCGTCCAAAATTGTCCCTCAAGCATATTATCATGGTCAAACATCGAACTTACTAGCATACACATTCGCACATCCACAAGCAAAAAAACGTCACTGACGATACTCATGGCACCAAAAAAGCATGATCTGTACATGAAGGTATGAAAAAAGTTATCGTGAGAATCGATTCCTAAGGTTAAAAGCAAACTTAAAATTTACAAAAATACTTAACTTCATAATCATTACGAATCGATTAATTATTAAATGCAGCTTATTTACAAACCTTTTGAGTATTCTTCCTTGTTGATTTCATTAGCGCCGAATTTCGTTGTTGATCCATTTTTGGTTTCGTTTTGAAATAAAAGTTGATCGTTCATTTCAAATATACTGAGTCAATTGGGCGTAAAAATGTTCCAAAGCGGCCAATAATTGGTTGAACGTTGGTCGAGCTTCGGCGTGCAAATTCCAGCAGCAATACATGAGCAAATACCTGAATTGAGAGAAGTTTCAGAATATATGTTAAAACCTGGCGGGTTCTGCTGATCAGAGTCAGAAAAGAACCCAAGGGCTAATGACGGGTTTCATGGTTCCTTATCTTCTAAATCTGCCAAACGAATCGATAAAAAGTGACAGACTGAGGCTGACCCAATCTAACCTCCCGATGAAAAAAAACGAAACTGAAGACCCCATCCTTCAATGAAACAAAACTCAAAAAAATCACTACTTCCAATTCATCAGGACAATTATACGGTTGACTAAGCCGTTGATCGGCTTGCAAATGTGTTTGCATCTCGTACGGATCCACTTCGGCGTACGGTTGTTGAGCCAATGTAGTCAATTCCCATAATGTGACGCCGAATGCCCACTGAAGAAATAGAAGAAAATTAGTTCTACCACCAGAAGCACAAGATTGAAAGACTCGAAACAGAAAAACGCAAGTGATCTTCTTACCACATCCGACGCCGTACTGAATTCCGCTCGATCCAAAGATTCGATCGCCAGCCACTTGATCGGTCGATTCTCGTTGTCGCCCAAACAATGATAATCTTGCGGAAATAGATCTCGCGAGAGGCCCGTGTCGTAAATTTGGATTGTTAGATCGTAGCCGACTCTGGAAAATAAAACGAAAGATTCATTTCATTGGCACATTTGAGATAGAGAACGTCCTTCTGAACGGCATGATCTACGGTGTTTTGAAAGAGCTGTTTTAAAACCCCGCAGATCATCCCGTTCGCAAAAAGAACACGTGTCAAACACATTTCCTCCCGATCGGCAAAACCCTCTCAATCCCCCCCCCCCCCGCTCCAAATCCCCAAAATCCGCCCCGCTACTCACAGACAATTCCTCGCCGCCATATCGCGATGTAATAGACGAAATTTATGCAAATGCAATAGACCGCGTATGACTTGCAAGGCGGCATAGACGAGATCTTGAGTCGTTAAAACCATCGGCGGCGGTCCGTGGCCGCCACCTGCTCCGCTCGACGACGAATCGGCTCCTCGGCATCGTAGGAGGAATTTTTTCAAATTTCCGAACCCATCGTGAGGGTAACAAAGAGCGAATCGGCCGGGCGATGTTGGAGACGTTCGGCGTTCTTTTGCTGTTTCGCCTTGGTTGTCGTCCGAATTATCCTCGTTGGTTTTGACGAGAGCCATCGGTGAAGCCAAGTTTGAATGAGGCGGCAGGTCGAAGAAGCGCAGAGATTCCGTGAGGAATCGATTGATTTGCTGCGAGTTTGATTTGTCTGACAATGGAAGGAAAGAATATTAGAGAGGCATTGTGAATTAGTTTCACGAACACCGCGACATGAAAGCATGAGCAAAAGTGCAAGCACCTGAACTAGACGCGCGTAAAGTGAACGGAGAAGTCAATGTGTCATGTGTTTGTAGTCGCCTCGCGCGGTCGGTTACTCTCACCAAGAGAAAACAATTCAAATCCACTCACCTTTAACGCTTTTAACAAGCACGTCCGTCCAATTATCTTCATCCTCCTCATCGTCGTTTCCCTCTCCGCTTTTCCGTTCTCCATCCTCCATCGCCGATGATTTCGGTTTTCTCATCCGTCCGATGCAAATCTCGCCGAAAGTTCCTTCCAATAATACGCGTCCCGTTTCGACGTCGGATTTGTCGATTAATAATCGTTCGGAAATCGCCTCCAAATCGAACTCGATCGGTTTATCGACGAAATATAGAACTCGAGGCAACGTTTCGTGCGATTGTTGACGAGGAGGCGGAGGACGTCCGCTCGTACTGGGCGTTCCGACTGCCAGGGCGCTGTTGGATTTGCTTTGAGCCGACGGACTCGCCGAGCGACGCATTTGATTCCGATTTTGCCGGTGGGCACCGCCGGACGATGACGAAACGCTTCCCGCGCTTTCGCCGCCGCATCCTCGTTGAAACGCGATCACGGCCGAATTTCGATTCAACGGAGTCGACGCAACCATCGGATTCATCATCGTGGTCGTTGTCATTCGCGGCGGTAATAACGACGAAACTGCATCGTCCGCCTCCAGGGTCGTCTTGATTTTCGTCGACGTCTTTCCACCGCCCTCCATTCCGCAACATCCGACGCCTTCGTCCGCTTTGGCGAAATATAAAATAATCAACGAGGCCGTGATCAGGACCAATCCGAATAGGCATCCCATTCCCAAATAGAAGAGATTCGTCGATGAGCCCAAGAAATTCTCGAATGTCGTCGCCAATTGTGATCGTTCTTGTTTCACGCCTTCCCGATCATCGTCCAATCCGGAACCTTCCGATCCGTCGTCGTCGCCTTCGATCATTTTCGAGCACGTTTTGCGCCGTCGTAATTCGAATTCCGTACGATTCGTCGACGAGGGCCAATCGAACGTGAATCGAATCCGTATTCGATAATCGTCGGTATGCTGAGTCGGTGAGCACCGAGGCAATCGAATTGAGAACGTTTCCACTCGCGTTTCTTCTCGATCATCATCGTCGTCGTTGTTGGAAGAAGTAATCGCCGATGGTCGAATCGAACCGATCGATGGAATCGATGAGAATTGCATAGGCGTCGATTGAGGCGGATCCGATTTGTACGTGATCGAGTAAGGGATCTGGAAAGGAAGTGATTAGTCAGTTATATTTTTCTATCCCGAAAACAGGACAGGGTCGTGTCAGTTTGGTTCAAAGAATCCAACTGAAAATAAATTACTGTAAATAAATCACAAATTGTTGGATATCAGAGGAAAATATTAAAACTTTTTGAAGAAAAATGTGAATTAATGAACCTATCAGAGAATTTTACGCAAGTTTCTGCAGAATCTACATAATTTCCCCAGAAACATCGAAGAACTTGTCAGTAGTTCCATGAGGTTAGATTAAATTTCGAGAAAATCCCCAGAATTTCATAGAAATTGTCCCTATTTTCCGAGAATTTCTACAAAATTCCAAAAGACCTCTCAAAATCTAACCGACACTTCTCAAATTCCCTCCAGATCCAACCCAAGAACCCAACAAAAACCAAAGAAATCCATGAATAATGACTCACCGCTTCCGAATTCTTATTCGCCCACGAAAATCGTAATTCTTCGATATCGCCGGCGATTTCCATTTCAAAATCGACGGCCGCTCGGTCGATTTGTCCATTTTCGACGTACCAAAGTTCTCCTTCGACGCCCATCAACGTTCGCATTTCCCATCGTCCGATGTAAAAATCCAATCGAGCTCGAGTCGTCGAAATCGTCGTCGTCGTCAAAATAATTACAAAAATACATAATAATCGTCGAAGTGGACGAAAATTGTCGACGAATTCGAAGAAATACATTGTCAGTTTAGGAGATTTGTAAAGTAATCGATTGGAGAGATCATTTCGAGATGGCGATCGTTCGATTTCGGTCGATTTTGATCAGATCGATATCGATCGATTCGGTTTGTCAAAAGGAAAGTCACGGCTAACAGAAACTCTGTTGTTACACAGAAGCTAATTTCACGGTATCGCATTGGCCGAATTTGATTTCAATCGAGCAGACGCCTCGCGACTTTCAAACAGAGACCGAGACGCTTTTTCTTC
>JAQGCW010000736.1:0-10056 GCA_034700065.1 Mesodorylaimus bastiani | reverse complement strand
ATCCGAGCATTTATGATCAATCTGATCGTTCTGATCAGCTCTGACTAATCTGATCACTTCTGATCAATCTGAGCCTGCATGATCACAACACCTCTGATCACCCACGGATCAAACCGAGGAAGCACCCGCATCACATACCTTAATCCAAACCAGCAACGCCCAATAATCCGCTCGCAATCTCTCTCGCTCCTCCCGCGTATCCTCTGTCGGTTCCAACTTCTCCAACTCTCCCAACCTTCGTTCCAAATCGGGCAAATACGATTGCAACACCAGCGCCACCTGTTGGTTATTCTGCCACTCCGCCTCGGGTCCCTCGGGAATCATGGCCTTGGATCGATTCAACTCGTCCAAATGAGTACGCGATTCGTCCAAAGTTGATCTGACGCGATTCCGATGCTCCAGTCGAGCTTCGAGCGTGAGGAGGGTGTCGGTGATTTTGGCGACTTGATCAGCGGTTCGATTCTTGCGATCGGCGATCGATTGGAGTTGAATATTCGATTCGGTCGAAGCGAGGAATGGTTGAGCCGTGGACAGTTGGCTTTCGGATTCCTCGATTTGCTGGCTGGTGGTGATCAGTTGGGATCGAAGATTCTGAAAGAAAACAGGAAAATGCATCATCAAGATAAACCCGTTGGTCCAGACACAACTGGAAGGACCCTACCCCAGCTCAGAGAGCCCTGTCCCACATTCCTACCCCTAGGATCCCCCCAGAACCCATAGAACTCCAACCGAACACTCACCTCCAAATTCACCACCTGCTCCTCCAACGGCATTCGCTCCAAATCGGCCAATTTCACATCGATCTCCCCGAGTGTACCGTCGGTTACTCGCAACCGTTCTTCGACGATCCCCAAACGATCCCTTGCTTCGTTGGTTCCTCTCTGTTGTTCATCCACCACCGTCTCCAATCGTGCGAATTGAGCCTCCAATTCGGCCAATGCACCGCTCGGCTCTTGTCCGCGGAATGTGCTCATTGGCCGCGAGGACATGAGCTCGCCCAATTTGGCGCGCAGTTCGAATAATTTCTGTCGGAGCATTTCGAGATAGCTCAACTTCTTCTCTGGCGAATCTTTCGAATGCTCGAGATACGCGTCCAGTTCGGTTTGGATCGTGAGGATTTCGGCGAAGACACGTTCGAGTTCGCTTTCCGCTCGTAATTGGTCGGCGAGACGCGCTTGGTTGGCTTGTCGGAGGTGATCCAGATCTTCACGGATCTGACGAAGTCGTAAGGAGAGCGGTTCGAGATGATCTAATGCCGGTTGAATTCTCGTCGGGATCGAAGCCATACGAATTAGTTCTTCCGATTCACCAGCGAGACGATTCGTTCGATCTTGGAGAGTCTGAAGAAAAAGAGTGCGAGATTCAAAAATGAGCTCGGAGAATTTGACATTTGCGGGTCATGCTTACCTCCAGCGCTTTCTCAACCTCCACGGGCGCCGCGGTCTCCAGCCCGCTCTTCCTCGCCTCGATCTCCGCATGTAGTGCGTTGACTTCCTTGTCCAATTTGTCCAAAAGAGGCGTCAACGCTTTGTGTCGATCGTTCAACGATTTCCAACGTGTCTCCAATTCGTGCAAACGTCCCGAAATGGCATTGACCTCTTCGCCGATGGCCGTTGTGATTGGTGCACCGCTCGGAGATGCCGTCAATCGATCGTTCAAGGTCACATATCGATTGCGACAGTTGGTGACTTGGACGCCGAGTTCCTGAAAATCACTTGGTTCTATAGTCTCAATCGAAGAAAAGACCGTTAAAAATTTGCATACCTCCAGCTCCTGTTCTCGTTCAGCCATGGCTGATCCACCACCGTTCAATTCCTCCAATCGATTCTCGACGTGTTGCACGTTCATGCCCAACTCGTTGATCTCTTGGGTGATGGAATCTTTGTACTTCTTTTGCTCGACCACACGTTCGTTCAATCCGTCGATCTCGCGTTCCAACTCGTTCAATCGTGTCTCCAATCGTTCGATCGCCGGTGTCATCCGTTTGACCAATTCGTACGTGCTCAACAACGATCGTGCGTCGTCCAATCGCGTCCAAAAATCGATCGATCGTGCTCGAGTTTGATCGATGATCAAAATCTGATCGTCCGGAGCCAACGTGTCGAATCGCGCCGGTTCGAGCTCTTGAGCCATGGCTTCGATTTCGGATCGGATTCGGACCACTTGCGATTCGGATTCGGTCAGATTGTTCAGTTGATCGAGCGTATCGCGTTTCTGTTGATCGATTTCGGATGTTAGCTCGTTCAGGCGGTCTTTGATCGATTGGACTCGCTGGGCTTGAGCCGGATGATTGGTGGGTAGATCCGGACGTTGCGTCAGAGCCAATAGTTCCGCATGGATCGAATCGATTTGAGCTTGGAACGCCTAAAACGATACAAAAATTTGAATTTCCCGCCGAAATTTTAAAATCAGGAATGAACTCACCTCCAGTTGCGATAATCGATCGTTCAGCCCCACGGTCGAATCAGCTGCTAATCGGCCGCTCTGGCCTTCCAACGCGAACATATCGTCCTCCACCGAATCCACAAGTGTCGCCACCTTGTCCGAATCAGCGTGCTTCTCGTCCTCCAGTTTCTTCTTCGTTCCTTGGACCAGTGTCTCCACTTGTCGCAATTTTCCATCCAATTGGGCCAACGGTTGTTCCAATTCCACGTTCATCGCGAGGATTTGCGCCCTTCGTCGTAGATCTTCCGCATTCTCCTTGACCGAATCCAATTTGACGCTGCACTCCAGCACGATTTGATCTTGATCTGCCATCGAGGGCATTCGGGACAAGTTCGATTCGTCCAAGCCGTCGGAGATTTGTTGGAGAAGTTCGTCCATGATCGAAAGGTCTTGTTGGAGTGCGTTGCAGGCGAGTTGGTTTTCGCTCCGTTTGGTTTGCAACGCGTCTCGAAGTTGAGTTAGACGATCTTGGCATATGTCGAACGATTGTTGGAGTTCGGGTTGTGCTCCGCGAAGTTGGACGAGTTGCGCGAGGAGGTCTTTGAGATGCGACGATAGTGCGATGGTTTGTGCGTCGAGATTGGTTTGTAGGCCCTGAAATCGTGGATTCACCGTGGAAAAGCGGTTACAGTAACCCTGGCCAGATCTTCCGGATGTTCCGTCGCACTACAGCATACTGTAAGTGAATGCAAGCCTTACCTCCAGCACGCTAGGAGCCACTGGAATGACGACCTCTGCGACCTTGGGCTCCAGAATGCTCAATTGCTGATTGAATTCTTCCAGCTCCTTGAGAATTTCTTGCTTCAACGCCGCAACACGAACGGCTGCGTCCAGTTGAACGATGTATGTCTCACAGACGGTGATCAGGTGGGCGTATCGCGCTTCCAAATTGGGATTTCCTTTCGAGAGCTTTTGCATTCGATCCAGATGTTCTCGGAGCTCCGCGAGTCGGGTCTTGAGAGCCTACAATGTGCCACATCTTGTCTTATAGTTCCATTACAGGCTGAAAAAGTGGATCATCATACCTGAAGATGATCCAGATCGGCAGCAGATGCAGCTTCTGGACCTTCCAAAGCCGCGATTTCTTCTTTGCTCGATTTCAAGACGTGTTCCAGTTCGGTTTCCAGATTGAGGAATTGCGAATCTTGTTCGCTGTTGGTTTGTTGAATTAGTTCCTGAAAGGAGAAAGATCAGTGGAGGTCAAAGGTGCAGTACTGTATTGTGATTGTAGTACTGTACTGTGAAGTATACGCAGATATTACAGTACAGTCGGACAGTACTGTACTGTATTGCGCAATACAATAGGACAGTACTGCACAGTACTGTACGAACGAAAGATAATATGAATACCAACTTACATTGATCTTTTGAATGATCCTCTCCAGGTGAACCTTGATCGCCAATGATCGCGCTCTCGGTTCATTGATCACGTGCACTTGTGCGATCTGCTCACCGTCCGTGATCAATTGACTGATCTCGTGAATTCGTTGTGGACTGTTCATGTCGTCCAGGAGTGCCTTGAAAGGAGAACCAATTCATTGACTGATCAGCAGTTTCTTCTATTGACGGATCAAAAGCACTCACGGTCAGACTGGCCAATCGATCTCCAGCAGATGGAATATCGCCGATTTCCGCCAACCGAGTATCGATCAATCGCAATTCCTCCTCGCATTTCTCCAATCGCAAGTCGTATTGGCTTTCTTCTTCGATGGCAGCCAACAGCAGGAGACGGGTGGTTTCGATTTCTTGAATCGCACGGTTGAAGTACGCCTGGAATTCGGTCTTCTTCTCGGCTGGGATTTGATCCAACGTGGCGTAGAGTGTCAAGCCTTGTGCGTCGGTTTCCTCCTTGAGTCGCTGAAAGGCAAAAGAGATGATCAGTTACCGTTGCTATGATTTCCAAAAGCAGAGCGAGCTTCTTACCTGAAGCTGACCCAACCTCTCCTCCAACTCCGATCGATCGCCTCTGATCGTGTGCAATACGTCCACTTGCTTCTTGATCGAATCCGCCCAATCCACAGCCACGCGATAAGTCGCCTCCGATTGGTGCGCCTCGTTGATCTTGGCTTCCACTTGAGCTTTCAAGGCCTAAAAGACGCCAGAAATTGGTCATTTTGACCTCTACTGATGAGATGAGAGAAAGGAAAGAACAGAAGAAGGAGCTGCGCTAGTCTAATAAGATCTCATTGCGACAATGCGCCTGCGCCTCAATGCAAGCTCGGCGGGAAATTCAAATTTGCAAGCGAATAGAGGGGAAAACGCTTTGGTGAAATGGTTGCGCCAGCATGCAGAGAAACGCGGTATGGTGCTGCGCTGCATGCAGAAAATGCATTCCAATAGATGAAAACTACGGATAGTTCCTCGAATACTTTACCTTAGCGGTATCTTGCAAGGCAGCCGCTCGTTCGGCGGCACTTTTCAGCGATTGAATCGTGGGCAATCGAACTGCGCCCTCATTGCGTTCGCTCAACGTCTGTGCTTCGTTCTCCAAGGCGGCCAACTCGTGCGAGACGGCCTGATGTTGTTCGAACCAGCTTTGCATGCCCAACGGGAAAGATTCGTCCAAAGAGGAGGCCGCCCGATGCAGCTCCTGGAGCTCCAGATCGATTTCCAAAATCCGTATGTTGATGGCGTCCAGTTGATCTCGAGCGTTGTCGTCCGCTTTCCGAGCGTCAGATTGGCGAATTTCGAAGTCGGAAAGGTGCGATTGGCGTTTGAGAAGCTCGAGTTGTAGCTCCTTGTGCGTTTGCGCAAGTTCCGGTTGGGATTCCAGGGAGGCGAGCTTCTCGTTGACGTTGTCCAATAGGCCGTGGAGGCTGCTGAGATCTTCGAACTCGAGGAAGGGCTCAGCGTCGAATATCGCCTTGGATTCCTGGTCGAACGTGGTCAGTTGTTCGAGCACTTGGAGTTTGACGGATTCTTCCAGACATTTCAGTTCGTTGTGAGCTGCTTGCAAAGCAATGTTTTCCTCCAGCGGAATCGAGAATGACTCGCTGGACTGTACGGTTTCTTCCCTCGTGGATGCTCCCTCGGATTTCGGAGCTTGGATTTGCTGGTCTGCCGGTTGCAACTCCAGCTCCTGCTCCAACGACGACAATTCGGCTTCCTTCTCGGTGATTCGTTGTTTGAGCTTCCCGATGATGCTCGAGGCGCCCGGGAGGAACGCTCCGAATCCTTCCAATCGTTTCAACTGCGCCCAGAGTTGCGCCAGAAGTTGTCGCAGCCAGCTGGCTCGTTGTTGTTTCGAAACAGTATCCGGCCGTTGTTCCAGTTCGGTCTCCTTCAGAAGGCTTTCGGATTCCGCCAAGGAGCTTCGGAGTTCCTCCTCGGATGGTTGTTCCAAGGAAATTTGTTGCTCGATGGTTGTCGTTTGACCAGGCGTGTCTTCTTCGGGTGATCCTGGTTTTCCTTTGGCTTTTCCTTTTTTCTTTTTCTTTTTGTCTTTTTTCGGTTCTTCTCCGATGGCTTCTTGCGGTAGTTCTTCTTTCGTTTCAGCTGCTCGGAGTTGAACTGACTCTTCTTTGGGAGCCACTGGCGTCTTGGGTAGATCGACCAGTTCGTAATCGGGCGTTGGCGAAAGCTCTTTGGAAAGCGCCAACTCCAGCTCCAGATCGTCCAATTCCGCATTTCGCTCTTCGATGATCGTGCTCAGTCTTTGGATCAAAACGAGGCGTCCGGGGAAATCTCGTTGGCAGTCTTGTAGACGCCTCAAATGCGAAAGGAGCTGACCGATCAGGCTTCCCAAATTGTTCGCCCGTTCTCGCTTTCCGACATAGTCCGTCGTGTCCAAAACTGGTTCGAAGCTGGCTTCGATAAGAAGCGTCTCTGTATCCTCGGTCAGCAGCGTTTGTTCTTCGGTGAGTTGAACCTTCGGTTGTTCCATTGGTGCTTCTGTCGCTTCCTCCGCCAATTCGATGTCCTGTTCGGCCGAATCCGATTTCGTTCGTTTTCCTTTCTTGTTCTTCTTTTTCTTTTTCTTTGCGCTTTCTTCCTCGGGTTGTTCGATATCTTCCAAGGTTGGTTCGGTTTTCTCCAGGATACCGCGATCGGGTGTGACGAGGCCAACGTCCGCAGCGAGATCCTTTTGCAATTCGATGGATTGTTCTTCGACTATTGGTTCCACGATTTGGGGTTCCTCGGGTGCTGGTACGGATTGGATGGATTCCGCGGCTTCCGATGGCTCTCCGGCGTCCTTGGGCTTTTTCTTCTTTTTCTTTTTGTCCTTTCCTTGGACGTCGGGTTGCGAATTTGCCTTCGGTTCTTCTTTGGCCTCAACGTTCTTCGCTTCCAGTATTTCGACCAGCTCGAATTCGGGCGATAACGATTTGACTTCGATCAATGGGCTCAAATTCTTCTCGATCTGCTCCAGTTCCATTCGTCTTTGATCAATGGCCAATTGGAGCTTCTCGATGAGCGCCTCTCGATCGGGGTGTTCTCGCGATTGCAGGTCCCTCAACTTCTGCAAGAGTCGATCGATCAATAGTCCGAGGAAACTGGCTCGTTCCTTTTCGATCGCTTCGTCCTTCTTGTCCATGATCGGCTCGAATGTGGCTTCCAAAATCAATGTTTCGATCTCATGCGTGAATGGATCAGGTTCAGGCTGGACAGCGGACGCTTGTTCTTCCTTGCCTCCAGATTTCGTGCGTTTCTTCTTCTTTTTCTTCCCGGATTCTGGGCTTCCCTCGATTTCGTCGATGGCTGGTTCGGTTTTCTGCAAGATGCCTTGGCTGGGCGTGATGAGTCCGGCGTCCTTTGCGAGTTCCGGTTCCAGGAGTTCAACCGCTTGTTCTTCGATTTTCGGTTGCTCGTCCGTGGGTTCACCCTTGGCCTTGGATTTCTTCTTCTTTTTGTCCTTCGGAGTGACTGCCTCAGGCTCAGGTTCCGGGATGGTCGGCTTGACGTCGGGCGATGTTGGTAATTCGACGAGTTCCAATTCCGGTGTCAAGGAACCAATTTCGATTTGACTGACCACAAGCTGGGTCTCGATTTTCTCGGGAAGCTTGGGCTCCACCGATTTCTCCAGCACTGCTGTCTCTTCGATTATTCCAGTCGCCGGTTGATCGTCCTGTTCGGTCGATTTGGTCTTCTTGCCTCCTTTCTTCTTTTTGGGTTTTCCTTTCTTCTCCTCCGGACTCAACTCGATTCCGCTCTCCTCGGTTTTGGCTTCGAAATCTGGTTCGGCCACGTTCAACTCGACGACTGGCGGTAGTTCGGTCATTTCCCAATCGGCCAATACTTCTCGAGATTCGGAGGGTGCCTTCGGAGTTTCCACTGGCACCACCACCACCTCGACGGTTTCCTCGGCGGCCGGTGTTTCGGTGGATTTTCGCTGTTTGAGTTTCGGATGGTCTTCTTTTTTCGGATGGAGCGACGGCGCACCTTGGTAATCCTTCGGTTGCTTTTTGCTTTTCTTCTTCTTATGTCCGTGGCTCTTCTTCTTGTGCTCTTTGCCTTCGCCTTCCGATTGGCCTTCGTTCTCCGAGATGGGTGCCGCGTGGAGACGCGATTCGTCCTCGTCGTTCGGTTCCTCCAGTGCGATGTTCTGCTCTTCAGTTACAGTTACCGAGATTTCTGGCGTTTGGATTGGTCGGACTTCGGTTTCTGGAGCGATCGGCTCTGGTTCCAAAGTGATTTCCTGTTCAATCGTTCGATGCTCCTCGGATTGTTGTTGTTTGCCCTTCTTTTTCTTCGGAGACACTGGCTTCGGCAGCGATTGGTGACTGAATCCGCTGAGCAGGTGCATTCTCGAGATGAGCTGCTCCGGAGTCAGATCATACTCGGGTTCGATTGCTATTTCGTAGTCCTCCGAAGGTTTCTGGACGAGTTCCACAGCTTGTTCCAAAATGATCGGTTGATTGGGTTCGACGTCCTTCTCCTTGCGTTTCTTCTTCTTCTTTTCCTTTTCCTTCTCGGGCGATGGGACAAGTTCCTCTTCCTTCGGCAGTTGAACAAGGACCTCCGTCGATGGTTTCTCAGTCTGGTTTCTCGCGATGACTTCTCGATCTTCCGTAGTGCGTGTTTCGAGGACTGCAGAGTCGACTAGAACAGCGGGCGGCAAGGAAATCGTGGTTTCTTCTCCGGTTGGTTCCTGAGGTTTGTGAGCCTCGAAGGTCAATCCAGTCTCGATCGGCGATGGTTCCTCGGGTTCTGTCGACTGCACTGTTTCATCCTTGCTCTTTCGCTCGGACTTGCGCCGTTTGGTCTTCTCCTTCAACTTCAGCGGCTGCGGTTGGAGTGGCAGGACCAATTCGGCGCTGGCTTCCTGTTCGGGCAGCTTGACGTCCAATTCGGCTTCGGGTGCCATCTGTTGGATCTCGATCTCCTCGGTGATCGTGGTTGATCTTCCCGGTGTTGGCTCCTTGGCGTCTTCCATGGGTCCCAATTTATCCAGTTCGATTTGGAGCGTAGTGATTCGGGTGTCGAGTTGTTCGATCAACGTTCCTGAATCCGGGAGCCAACTACCGAGAAGCCGAAGGTGTTGCAATTTGGCTTCCAGTTTGCTCAAAGCATCTCGGATCCATCGAGATCGGTTGATCCTCGATTTCTGATCAGTCGCCGTGGGACTCGAGGAGAGATCGGTGTCCCGAAGCAGCTCGTGCACTCCCGAAGTGACATGGGCCAGCTGAGCGTCTGCCGCGATGTGCTCCTGTTCGAGATGCACTTGTTGCTCCGATGTTGGTACTTCGGGGATCAGATGACGTTCCTCTTCGATCACGTGTTTGGATTCCTCTCGAACCGAGATTGGCACTTCGTCGATGAACGCCGTGATTTCTGGAGCCGCTGGAGCCTCCTTGAGCTCCTCCGGCTTTTTGGGCGTCTTTTCCTTCTTCTTCTTTTGCTTCTTGCCGACGTCTGATGCCGGTTTCTCCAGTTCAACGGTGACTTCTTCGATGACTCTATCCGGCTGATCCATGCCTTCTGCCAGCGGTTGCGTGGGTTCTACGATTTCTGGAGCGCCAGTTCCGGGTTCAGGTTCATCTTTGGACTTGGATTTCTTCTTTTTCCTCGATTTGGACTTGTCTGCTTCCTTGATCTCGTCCTGCTTGGCTTCGGGAAGATCCAATGCGGTCAGCTCCCGTTCTGCGATCATCGAGTGCACACTCAGAGTTTCCTCGGGAACTGGAGTTGGCTTCTCCAGTTCCACCGCCTCTTCGTGCGCTTCCTTTTTCGGTTTCTTCTCCTTCTTGACCTTGGCCTTCGTTTTGATCGTTTCCTGCCTCATCGTTTCTTCGTCCAGTTGTTCTTCCTCCTTCGAAATCGCCATTTGTGCCACGACGTTGCTGAGCGGTTGATGCAGTCCGAGATCTTTCTCCAACGCCTTGATTTCCGACTCCTTCTCGTCGATTTGGCGATTCAGTTTTTCCATGAGAGTAGTCCAACCGGGAAGGAAGGAACCGACACCCTGGAGCCATTGTAGTTTACTCCAGAGTTGGGCCAACAGGTTTCGTAGGAAGTCCAGATGCGCGCGTTTGGCATCTTCGGTCGTGGATGGTTCGACTGGTTGCGATGATTCGGCTTCCGAGAGGATCAATTCGATTTCTTGAGTTACAGTAGTGAGTTCGTTGTCTGCTGCAGGCGCGAGCAACTCGGGTTCTTGCGGTTTGTCCTCGG
>JAQGCW010000735.1:0-10059 GCA_034700065.1 Mesodorylaimus bastiani | reverse complement strand
CAGAAGTTCCTCCGTTACACACGCGAGCATTATGTGTTATGACCATACCGTGCATTTTTCCAGATATCTCACGACTGGATAAAGATGCAGAGCTCCAGTACATATCATTCGACGCGCCTTGAAAAGCTCTATCCGATGGTATAGATTAACCACTTCTGCAGCGTATCATGTATGTTCGCACGGCAGTGTAAAGTGTGCTTTGGCGAAGAAGTAAAATAGAATAGGACCATTCCCATAAAAGGAGTTTCTCAGGCGATTATCGGTTCCGTGCGAGGATTAGCTCGACACTATGTTGCTGAACGAGCGTCAAATCTGTGATCAACTGCACACAAATTCAAAATTTCCCGCCATTGAAAATAAGGTAGATTTTCTCAACTTTCAGATTTGTTCCATCGTTCAATCTCGCAAAGTGGCTCAGCACTGGCACCGTGGACCCAATTGAAAAATTCCTCAGTGAAATCCACTCTCATATTGGCCACAGCGGCAAATTGCGTTGGTCCCGCTTCCGAATCGTACGTTGAATGTTTAAAACCGCAGACTTGCAAAGCGTCTACGCACGAGCATTCGATTTGTCATTGGCGACCTTCGTCGACGATTGGTCTGTTCGCTCCGATGGCGAATTGTATCCAGAGCACGATTTGAAAGATTTGGTGGACGATCATCGACCGTGCGTGATCGGCGGGAACTCGATGGAATTTCCGATTCCAGTTGGTACGTCGAAAGCTTGCTGTAGATTATTGATTTCTAGCGATCAGATACCACTTGTGCCCTGCTGATCACAAAGCCGTGTGTGTCGCTCCAAAGCCTGCGCATCGGCCTGTTGCATATTTTCGGCTAACGCAACATGATGGTTTCAGCAAGCAATTCAACATCTCCAGCATTTGTGGAATTCGAAGAAGTCGTTAATGGCACGTTTAATGGCAGTGATTCGGTGAGAGACAACGTGCTTCGATCGATCGCTGAATATGTCTATATCGATTCGAAGGGCGATCGTAATGATACGCGTTTCATCCAGCAACAATCCGCCAAAGTAAGTTCGCGAGGAGCAATGACAGACAAGCGAGTAACTTTACACTGAGCCTTCGGATAGGAGAGAACTTACGGTTTTGATGGTTCCCACACTGAATGTAATCAAACCTTCTGTGGTGATGTACCGGTATTTCGAAACTGAGTCGGCTCGAGGTAGTCGGTCTTTAGACACTCGATATGGCGCCTCGGCTTCAAGTGGAGCTCGTCGATGAATCTATTCGCACGATTCTGGTGTTCGACCTCAATGAAGTACCTTGTCGTTCATTTTTAGTTACAGGCCCATATCAGCTTTCACGTACCAGCCGCCCGAGAGGCCACGTCGAAAGCTGCCACTGGTCGACCGGTATGGGTTTACAATTTTGACTTTTGGAGTGAGAACGCCTTTCCGAAGGACTTCCGTTATGAGAAAGGTAGGCATACAGATGGAAGACATGGAACTACTATTCTATACCAAGATTTAAAAAATGTTCCTTAAAGGAGCCCCACACGCCCACGAACTCTGCTATCTGTTCCGCATGAAAGTTATACCCGAAATGGCGCAATACCTCACCTGTCCGGAAACATACGACGAGACCTACGGCAAAGTAACCGATTATCTGGGCGAGATGTGGACGAATTTCGCCATCAAAGGGTACGTGTAAAGATTTCGAAGTTGTGAGATGTCTAAAACTGCTACTCAGATTGGTGAATATGGATGCACAGTTGAGTGGTTCAGAGAAGTCAGATCTGTATTATGCACCATTGAAAAGCTCTCGATGGTGAAATGTACCAAATGTACCCTCGCTCTTTCAATCGCACTTTTTCCTTCCAGCGATCCATCGCCATCCGAACTCGTTTGGCCCAAATTTATCAATGTCGCCAACGCTTCAACGATGGCCATACGATCGAATTTGACAATTGAAAATCATTTTTATTTGGAATATGCTCAGTTTTGGAATCAGCTGAAAGATAAAGTTGACAGCGCATTCGGTTTGGAACCGAGTGGTAATGCTTGGTCAATGCCATGAGAGGTTTCCAAAAAAAACATTGCGTTTGAGCTGACTTATTAAAATCAGGTTTTCTAAAAGCGATTTCTATGACCTGAGGTGATCAAAATTAGAAGGTACCAAAATACCCTGTGTGATCCCAATTTCTATTTTTCTGCCTCATTTTAATTCAACTGAAAGTTGTGAAGTTAACAGATTTACTGTTTGAAATTTTTCAAGAACTGAAATTAATCTGCGCTGCATGAATGAAAGCGATAGGTCGTAAAAGACAACTCCTATTTTGACAAACCTCACAACCAAGCCTACTTACGCACTTGCGCGGGAAATTTAAATTCTCAAAACTGAAACTAACAATAAGCTGGAGGGCAAACATTTATTCTCTGTTGCTTTGCATCGATCCATTCATGAATCTCCAAACATCGCATCGAGCATAATTTCGACGCATTACAGTAAAAAGACAGAGAAAACGTCATCATATAATCCATATATAGCAGCTCCGACAAGGACAGGATCCTGTTAAGCGAAAAACATCGAGATAAGTGGTCTTCGACGAGTTCACTGTCGAACGAACACATTTACGTCCATCTGCTTGCTACTAGTAGTGCGTACTCGAAAGTGGAATGTACTCGAATCAAAGAAAGACGATTGATCGGTTGTTGCTACGAGAAACTTCCTTTTGTTTCGTATTGCTTTCTTCGTTTTCTGTGTGTCCATTTTCCTACTTCTCCCTCCTCGTCTATAAAACTGCTCTCCCCATCCTGGACACCGCCCTATCTCTTATTTCCTGCTGCCCTTAGTCCACCAGTTCTATCTCCATCCTCGTCTTATCCGGACTCTCGTTCTTCTATGCGTTAGCCTAGTTTTTTTTTATTTGCCTCGAAGAATCAAGAGAACCCAATCAATCGTCTTATATCTTGGTGGAGCTTCCTTTTCTTCGCTTCTCCGAAAAAAAAAACTAAAGCGAGCTCATCGGAGAAGAGGCGAAGAGATGGTCTCTGGAAGAGATCGAAACATAAAAGGACCTAGAGTGAGATATCGCCTTCCTCGGGTTTTTTGTTACCCGAGTTCTTCGTATATAAGGAGGAAGGAAAGAGGCATAAATTGTTCCCCGGCGGTCCCCGGTTTCAATTTTCTTCTTCGCTTTTCGCTCACTCTCTTTCTCTCGGTCGCCGGTCTTTCGGGCATTGATTTCGAACATGAAATGTCAGCATCGTTATCGTTTGCCTCGGGTTGGGCTGGTGGGCCTAAAGAACTGGTGGGTCGATCGGTTACTGGGCGAGCGCAAAACAGATACCCGAAGCCTTCCAGCTCTCGGCCCGGAAGCCCGTTTTTATTCTTTTTCACAAAATGGAAAGAAAGCTATCCTGAAATAAGGAGGAGGTGGTGGGGGTTTAGTCGAAGCTTAAGTTGTGAGAACCTTTTTATACCTACCTTCGAGCTTCGCCATCAATAGCCGGGACTTATTTCGGAAGCCCCCCCTTAGGGGGGAGACCCGTATCGAATTGATATATCCACCCGCCCACCCAGCGCGCGTCCAAAAGACCTCCGGTCAATAATACTAGGGGCTCCTCACCAGCAGAGCGTGCAAGGCCAGCGGCATTAGTCTAGTGGAGTGGGAGAGGCACAAAAGAGAAGGAGGCTCCGAGTACTAATCAATTACTCCCCTCTATTTCTAGGCTTCTCTTTCTATATGGGATAAGCAGCCTATAACGAGTGTGTGTGTAACGAAGAAGCTGTTCACCGCCAGAGTCGACGAGCGCTGTACGAGATGGGCTTGGAATTTTTCTCACTCCAACGAACCGTGTTGGAAAGTGTGAAGGAACCGTTGGATTTACGACAAAGCAACGTTCGATTGAGTATCGGCCTATTGATCTTTATCGTCTATCTATTGATCGGGGCCGGTGTGTATTCGGCGATCGAAGCACCCGTGGAAGATAGTGACGCGAAGAAACTGAGAGCCTACATTCAGAAATTTCGAAGCGAATTCATCAATGACGAATGTATGACCGGTGAGTCACTTTTTTTCAAAATTGGCGCCTTCATTTGCCATGAAATCTCGTTTTTGAAGTCTCGGTTTTTCAGACTCGGATTTGGAGCAGTTGCTAAGTCGAGTGATCACGGCGAGTCAACGTGGAATATCGGCTCTGAACAATGTCACGTATTCGCCCAGTTGGGGTTTCGCGCAATCATTCTTCTTCGCCGGCACACTCGTCAGTACAGTCGGTGAGAGGGCGGTCTTGAAGCGCATGAAAAACTGAGGTGGCTTACTGTACTGAATGAGCATCCATGTGTCCACGTTGAGAAATCAGCCTGCAGGCGGCCATCTCGAAAAGTGAATGTAGCACGTGGCTCGGTTTCTAGACAGGGTCTGTGAATGCGCCAGTTCCAGTCCCATGCATCTGACGACAGAAAGACGCGGTGCAAATAGAAGAAGTGACTGATGAAGTTGGGGCGACGCTTCGCGCAGCGCGCAATCAAATCATCATTCATTCCTTTTTTAAAATTTCATGCAGTGCTCTCCATCTGCTCAGAAATTCAAACGAAGGAAAAAGTTGCAATGTAAATGTAGAACAGAAACGCGGGAAATTCAAATTCAAATTAGCAAAAGCGCTTTAAAATATGCGTTTAAGGTCAAAAAATCATAAGAAGCTCAACGTGCTATTTGATATTTGCCCTTATTTATCGATTTCCCTTTCTCACGTTTCACATTTAGTGCATGTCGCAGGCTTTTGAAGCCGTTTTCGCAACTAAGGTTTTGAATTTCCCGCGGTTTTTCGAAACTAGTAGTATCTTGCTGCATATTCTACATACAGCCTATCGCACACATTTTCAAATGCTGCCAGTTTTGGCCTGCATTGAGCAAAGTGCGTGAAAATCTGTTGAATAGTTTGTCCAATGGCCCTGTCGCAGCATCCTAAAGTTGCGTCCATGTTGCATTTCGTCCTACCCTGGAGACTTCGTCAAATACCTCTCCCTTATACCCTTTCCAGGCTACGGTAGTTCGTCGCCAGTCACCCAATCGGGCAAAGCATTCACGATCGCGTATTGCGTCGTTGGTATCCCATTGTTCTTGGTCCTGATTGGCACGTTCGTCGAATGTATCAAATTACCGTCCGTATGGCTAATGGGCAAATTGAATTCACGCCTGGGTCATTTATACAAACCGTCTCAAATTCAATTGATTCATTTATCCATAATCGTCGCATTGATCGTTTTCTTCTTATTCATCATACCCGCGGCCATATTCGAAGGGATCGAGAAGAAGTGGACGTATTTGGTAAGTTCACACATTTCGCTGATTATATATCTGCTGCGGGGAGAAACAAGTAATGGCCAATGCCCAGGATGAATGAAAAGCCTTTGCACAAGAAGCTAGTTCTCTGATTGTGAGAATAAGACTGCTGTTTGATGACTTCATAATGCACTTGCACGAGAACTAATCTTTTTGAACTCGGTAAAATGCTGGCTACGAAAGAGGTGCCTGTAGGGCTTCCAAAATTTTGGTAGTAACTTTATTCTGAGATACAGAATGTAGTACAGAATATGACAGATAAATGGGTCTAAATTTCATTCCATATAATTCGAAACTCGTCGAAACAGTAGCTTTCCCAATGCATAACCATACCGCTATATTCATCCATGAGGTCTCCAGCTTTTGAGCGTACTTATTGGTGAGGTAGGTTATCCGCGTGTGGCAATAGGCGCCAGGCGGGAATTCAACTTTTTCTGTCCATATACAGTACAGTTTCGTGCCCTACTAATTAATATAAGCTTTTAGCAGAAAATTGTGCTCCTCGCTTTCCTATCGCATAGCAGTAAATCCAAAAGTAAATCTAGCTAGCAATATTTTGTCGCTGATATTCTGAACGCTCATGTGAGACCTGCGATTCAGCATAATCAAATCACTGGTGCTGATGGCTTCATGGGATCAAGGTCTGTCTCTTTCACTGAACTGACCAGAACCATGCTTCTTTGGCATTGCCAGTCAGTGCAATCGCACTGACAGGCAATGTCTTCTTGCTTTTGGGTCCTACAAAGATTACTGGAAGATTACAGACGCAGAATAGTTTTCAGACTCAAATAAAGAATAATTACAGACGCATTACTGGAAGCACACTCATTCCAAAGAAGAATTATCAGTATCTCACATGATTTAACACTTCGAGGACCCATCCCACGTGGGATGGTCTCATCAGACCCCCAGCCTCTTATGTGGGATTTGCCAGCATAATTTTATAACTTTCAGTAACATTCAGTCGCGTAAGACACTGATCATTCTTCTTTATGACTAGAAAAAGAGTCGCTGCGCTCCGCATATCTCTGTTAGCCGTGTTAGCAGACTTAGCAGACAATTTGCTATAAGCAGTCAAATGTTGCTCTTTGGAGACTTTTTGAATTTTCGCGCCTGCGGCGCGTGACACTTCATCATTAGGACCTTTGAGATTAGATATAATAGATGTGTGATATCTTTATCCGAGTCACAATCAATGAAGCGTTTACTCAGGAGTTGTCAGTATTTCAATGAGTTTTCGAATCCTCGTTTTTCTCCTGTGTAAATCCTGTTGCGTATTTCCTTCGGCATCCAGTGCGAGCCTTGCGTTTTGATGACATGTAATATTTTAATCGGATTCCGTTTCCAGGATGCATTCTATTATTGCTTTATCTCATTGACCACAATCGGCCTGGGCGATTATACGCCTGGTGATCAACCGCAACAAGAGTTTCGAGCTCTCTATAAAGTCTTCACTACTGGTGAGTATTTTTCTCTTGATTCGCCGAGGTTGCTTATGGAGTCACGAAAACTAAAGGTAGGGTCTTCATAGCCGATAACCATGCAATTAGGAGGGGCTTGTGTTTCGCGCAGTTTTCTTCCCGCCCATAGCAGACAATGGGTACAACTGAATTCACTACAGATGGTGTTTTGGGGGCTTTCTCCACGATTTCTGGGCTAGCCGATACATATGGGATGTATAATTTCGCGGCACCCTTGTACTACATCACTGACACTGTTTCAGCGTACCTGATGGTCGGCTTACTGTGCATGATGCTGCTATTGGCCACAGTTTACGATATACCGCAATTCTCACTAAGCAAGTATTTCTTCGTGTCTGGCGATGGAACTGATCCGGAAAGGACTAGACTTACGGATAAGGTAAAGCACTCTCGCTCATTTCCATCCATTGCTCGCAAAGTTTGCAAAAACCACATCTTTTTGTGATCATACAGACGACGAAAGGTCCGAAATACATGCAACAAGTCGACGAGGTGATGGGCGATTGGCCAGACGATGTTTCGCGTTCGGGCAGCGTGGCCAGTCAGATCAATGTGACGAACGACGATGGATATCATTATTGATTATTGGTTACTAAGATTTATGCGATTCGAGCAAGCACAACTTTAGATATGCATCATCCCGATAAGATGTGGTTGTAGTTGGTTATCAGAGGTGTTAGACAAAAGAAAAGCTTCTTCGTTGGATTGTTTTCATTCACAGTGGAACCTTTCGAAATTTCGCTTGCTACAATCGGCAGAAAATGTACACCAACATGCATCGTGCTACATGGATGGAGCTTCGAAAGTCTGCGTTTATACTTCGTGCGAAGTTCAGAAATTAGTGTTCACAGGAGTTAAAGACGAAGTGCGCTGTAGGAATTTCTGAGTAAGATTTGGTGTTAAGGAAGAGGACCAACAGAGAAACAATCTCTCAAAATTTCATGAAATTCTGTCCACCCAATCAAAAACGGCAGCGTTTCAAAGTTTCTATTGGGGAATGCTCAGGTCTGGTTGTTCCTATGCGAAAAAGGCGGGAATTCAAAAAAATAACGTTGCGTTATCGGTTCAGAAAGTGACGGATAGGGAACTTGCAAATGCAAACATCAATAATCCTTCTGGAAATTTGATGATTGCATTGCATCTGGCTTTCACCGCCGTATTCTCAAAAAGCAATTTGAATTCCCGCCTATTTGTCAAAAGACAACCGAACCTGAGCATTCTCCCGATATAAACTTTGAAACATTGCCGTTTTTGACTGGGAGGACAGATTTGTGTGAAATTTTTAGGAATTGCTTTTCAGTTGATCCTCTGCCTTACCACCAAGTCTTTGCGCGAAATTCGAAAGCCTGTCGTTAATTCAAATTTGGAGTAGTGGTTTGTGGAGTAGACATTGAATGAGTTTGATTTCACGTTGATGGCTTGTCGATTATGTTTACCGAAAAGAAGATGAAGCCGTATTTCAATCGGTATTTTTGAGAATCCAAGTCAGCAAAATCAAGTTAGCCATGCAGAAAAGTTAGCGCTGTAACTTGATTTTACCCCTTCGATATCAAAAGGCCGAAGAAACATGCGATTTCAGAGCCGCCGACAAATTATCATCTGTGTAATGTGTTCACTTCACAGTTACTTTTAGAATGCACTGAGGAGCAAAGTGATAGGCCAATCTGAAACTATATTTTACCACCCACACAGCTGTGCGATTTCCACGAATACACAACATATGGTCTTATACAAAACATCCCTCTCTTTCTTCGACGACGAGAAGGAAGAGGACAGCAGAACAGAGGCTCTGTTCTTGGATCGATATAAGGTATCATCGATTCTGAAGATGATGATGATCTTTGTTTTGTTTTCTCCGTAATCTGTTAGCTATGATTCGATATTTTCAAATATCCTCAAAGTTCCAAATTTCTTCCAAAACAACATCGTCTCCCTCGCTCTTTTGGGCATCGCGCCAAAATCTTCTGAAATCCATCTCTACACAACTTTTCTGTTATAATTTTCAATAATTGATCTTTCTTCTGTTCCAGAAAATTTGCCTTCATATCTTTACGACATATTTTTCAACTATATTTTCAGCAAACGAAAATCGACGATATTGAAAAGTATGAGCGAAACGAAAGAACCTTCGATCGAGAACATCGGCGCTCGAAACGACGGCGATTCTACGTCGACGGCCGTCAAATCGAAAACGAGCGGCGAAGTGGGCAATGAATTCAAGGAGAATCGTCCGCGCGCCAATTCCGCGAATAAACGACCGCCGAATTTCCGAGGCGGCGCAATGAATCAACATCAACGTCGCGGTTCGTCCAGTAACGATTGGCGAGCGGCCAATCAATATCGTCCGCGAGCCAAGGGACAACGACATTTCAGCGTCGGAGGTGCCGATTTCGACGGTGGCGGCGGCGGCGATGTTGGTGGTGGTCAGAAAGTGCAAGAAAAACAAGAATTGCCGCCGGATTGGAATCGTCGGCGACATTCGACTGGTGGAAAAAATAAGAAGAAACCGGGCGGCGAAAGCGGTGTTGGAAATTCAGGTGAGTTGTTAGCTGTTTTCTGTTGAGCTCGATAATACAGTATATACAGGAACTCGGGCTAACATTGGACAGGGGGTAACATTGGACAAAATTTTTTAAATTACAACTGTCAGCCCAAGAAAAGCCCCCCTACCGTAAATAAATTTTTATACAATTGTGTGACATCTTAGCTTTCCAACGAACCTATTTTCACGAATCTCCGACACTAATTTCCCAAGCAGCAGTTCTCTGATGCAATCAACTCAAAACTTTTTTCGGAAATTGTCCAATGTTACCCAACGGTTGGGTCTAACATTGGACAGCTCGATTTTGATCTTGGTTGCGAAATTTCCGAAGTTTTCGAGGTTTCCCGATTGTGCGCGATTTTTTTAAAAACGTAGGTGGTGTCCAATGTTAATCTGCTAGCTAGGAACATTGTACAGCGTGTAAAAACATGGGTGTCCAAACCTGGGCGGTGGGGGATCAACATTGGACAGTCAGGGAGTTTTTTTAAAAACATTCTTGCGCGACACCCAGATGGGTTACGCGAGAAAACTCTTTTGCAATAGTCTCTACGATAACTGAGCATTAGTTTAGCAAAAGGATTCAGAGTTTCCGCTTGTTTTCGATTTTTGGCACTCAGAGAAAGAAAAGTGTCCAATGTTAGCCCGAGTTCCTGTAATGGAAATTTGGCCAAATGTCTTCTTGTCTTCGGATTGTTCGTTATGTTTTTCTACTATGCAAGTTCTACTTAT
>JAQGCW010000734.1:0-10060 GCA_034700065.1 Mesodorylaimus bastiani | reverse complement strand
AACCCACCCAATCCTGTCACCACCACCAATAGCAAATCAAGTCTAGGACCGCCTAGGCAATTCGAAAAAATGAGAGCCCTTTCATGAGATAAGCGGATGTTGAAAAACTAATCAAAGCTAACCTGATTTTTGACAGTCGAAATACATTTACAATGAAATTTATGTACTTATAGGAGCCGCCTGAATAGGTGCGTGGAGCCACTGAATACGGAGCGTGATGCAGGATGAAAAACTGTGACAGAAGCTTTATGGCTCTAGTCAGCGTGAAAGGGAAAACGCCTGCGACGTGCAAATATGCAACAAGCCCACCTAATGATGAGAGAAAGCCTTTTAAAAAGCCCTCACGCCTGGTAATCCTGAGACATCACGCACAAGACACAAGTAAGCCTATCTGAGAGGAAATGTCCGCGCAGCATCATCCGAGGTGAGACGAACCAAATAGATCAGTCAAATAACCAGAAGGATTGTCCTACGACTTGCCTCTGTTTTCGCATATCGAAAAGGAATGATACCTGGAAGCAGTCGGTTCATACCAGCCACTTTAAAGACACACGCTCTAGCTGTACGGAAGACCCAATCAGTCCATCCCGCCCACCTGATCATCGATAGTTCCCGATCACCTTTCAAATAGGCATATGACTTCCCTCCTCCACCCTCATCCTCGCTTCCTCCTAGCCATAATCAACATCCAAACACCTCCGCTGAAGAAAAAACACCTTCTCCAACACCTTCCCTCCCCGCCCATAAAATTGACTCTTTCAAAATCTAACTAACAGAAAGATCAAAATCGAACCACCAGAAAAAGGTCTTCTTATCAGAGCCACCCCGAATCCTTATATCTCTTATTCTAACTTCATTCTCCTGTTTGAAACGGATTTATGCGAAAAGAAAGAAAAACGAACCTTCCTTCGAAGCTTCTAATTCTAAGAAGAAGAAGAAGCTTCAGTTTCTCATAGCTCATTTTCGAAGGGGAACGAAGGAAAGAACATGACGACCGGTCCGAATGATGTGATGTCCTTTTTTTTTTATCCCCTCATTTATCATTCTTTGTTCTCCCCTTTTTCATGAACATTTGGGTTGCTACGTAACCAGAAATTAGAGGAGAAGGGATCTTCTTTATCCTTATCCGAGGAGGAGAAATCTTCTAGGTAGCCCTAGCTAGACGGACAGATAGAGAAGAAGAAATCTCGGCTTCTCGCATATCAAAAGTTCGCATAGTCCCGATGTACCTAATTAGGTAGAAATACATACATCTACCTATCGGGAAAAAAAACATGACGAGAGCCGATGGATGGGTATTGAAATCCACGGAGGACCCCAGAGTGAGTGAGCCCCGCTCCGAGAGATCTCCGGAGACTAGGATTCCCCCGAAGATGTACATAGGAACCCAGCATGGACACGAGCACAAAAAGTTTGATTGGAATTGAATCAGATTGAATAGGTCCGAAAGAGAACATCGAACGAGCATCAGTATGTTCGAGCAACAGAGACGAGACACATCGTAATTATAATAATTTCACAGCACCCCGCCCGCGCGCGAGTGTCCGAGTCCGAGAGCAGCATCCAATAATGATAACCGCTGGTGTGGCGCGTGCGTGTGCGGAGGGACTACTAGTCGATGATTATGGATTGAGTAAGAGGAGAGAAGGTGATCGGCTATTTATGGATCGGCCGAGATGCGAAATAGGAATGCACCCGCGAATCAATATGGGCGGGCGGGCGGTGATTGATTGGGGCAATTCGGGGTCAACGGGGCGGGGTATAGAGGGGGCAGTTGGCCAATGCGCGACAGAATTCTGTTGGGATGGTGGTGCCCAAGGAAGTTTGGACCCCGAAAACCGCAGATCTTATTCCCTACCTCCCTATCACACTCCTCAATCCCTCCATTCCCGGCCACAAATCCGAGCCGAACCGAATACGGATTGGCACAAACCTTCATCTTCTTTCCGAGCAAAAGATCAAAGAACGGAAATCCCGCAAGTCACGTGATCATGATCATCAGCCGAACAAACCGTAATCACTGCCTCCATCGCCTGGCTAACATATATCAAACTACTGGCAGACTAGCCGTGCTAGCCGACACGAAGAAAGCAAACGCCGTTAATTAAATGCGTTTTTTTCGCGTCAAGGTTAATTCAGAGAATGAGCGAGTTCGTGTTGAAATAATTAAAAAGTGCGCTAATGGACGTCTGCGAATTCCCAAGGCTGACTCGGACGGAGGAACGTAATCGCGGGCGCTCCGTTGGCTAGACCCGAAGGAACCTATAGCGACGTCATTCGACTGCTGATTACCATAAATGACCTGTGGACATAAATCCTAACGCTAGTCTGTTCACGAATAGAAGGAATTCCCGTGTGATCCCTCAAAAAAGAGTCCCGCATTCCCTTGATTCTCTATTCGCCTTTGCTTCCCCCTCTCTCCGCACAAAGAATCGATTCAATCTCGTTGATGATAAAGAAGAAAAAGTTCCCCATCGTTATGTACTTATATTGGCCATTTTACTTCCATCTTTAATGAGGAAAGGGACGAATTTGATTAGTTTTAGGCGGACTGCAGGGCGGGAGGGAGTAAATTTGATCAAACTAATTCGATAGATGATGATTAGGGAGATGCCCAAAGGGTGAAAACCTAACTAAAGAGTGGATGGGAGGCAACCGAAAGAACAACTAGGGTTTTGAAGTAAGCTCGCCAGTTTCGGAGAGAAAACGTGAGAACATTGCCAAAGGCAATCTTGTGCAAATCAGGAAAGTGGAAAGTTGCGCGCGAAATTCAAAAGGCTTCGGGCTAGAACCGGTCATTGCGGGGCTTCAAATCTTGAAGCACCAAAGGGCTTCATGCAAAGCTCTCAAACCTTGCAAATATCAGTCAGGATCGCTTATCGTTCAAAGGGCAAGACAAGAAGCAATTTTGGAATCCTCCAAGAAAGGAGCCCGCGAATTTCAAAAACTCTCGGATGGCTACTGATAAAACTGAACACGCATACATTCCCAACAATTCCCAACGATTCCTCGGATGTTGACCGAGGACCCATGGGAACAGCTTTCGGCCGAGCAATACGAATTCATTTGGAATGACATACGGATACGTACAGACAGTAGCTATCAATTTTCCTAATGGGATAACTTATGAACCTTCGATACTAACTAATTGACGACGAGGAAAATTGTTATGCTCAAATTTCTCCCTCTCTCTCTCGTATGTGACATTTACCAAAAACGAGACTTGCCTTCGTCCGAGGAAATCGTCTGAGAACGAAGGCTATCGACAGTAGATACCCATCGGATCTATCGAGGGAGCCCCACCCAGGGCGGCGAAGAGGGAATCTGCGAGGAAAAGCCAGAAGCAGGGGATCAGAGTGTTTCCATGGAATCGACTTTTTATGTGCGAGGTCTGTCTCAAGTGGACCGGAACGAGTCAAATGGATCACCGGGGAATTAACATGAGGACACTGGGTGTGGATGTATCTGGATGTACATATGTGGATGTATCTTAATTAAGAATGGATGTTTTTCGAGGCACCAGGAAATAATTTACGAACGAGTTAGACATTCCTGGAGGCATGTTGGGAATGTTCCAGGTTAGCCTCTGGAGCATCTCGTTGCTGCAGGTCTTCTGATCAATCGTATCTGATACCTCGAGCCCTTACGATACGCGACTGATCAGGGTCTCCGTGACACAAGACAATTTCATACTCGGAACATTACAGAGAGAAGAAAAGTTCAGCATGCATAAAAAATTGATCGCCCCAGATTCGCCTTATCGCTTCCCGCACATTTTGTTATGACAAAGCGGCAACGAGAGTCGTTTCTTCAACTGCCTGATTCTCTTAATCGCCGGTGGTTGATCGAGGACTTGATCTGAAAAAAGATCGTTCCAAGGTCATCTTCGACTTGAATAATTCACGCGAAACACGGAAGACCCGTCCCAGACCCTCTCCCGCGAGGTCTTCCCAAACACATTCGCACTCACCGATCGGAGTGGAGATCGAACTCGAATCGACAGCCATATCGATTTGGACCATCCCGATCGTCGATCGACCCGAACACGGCCGCGCTAGATACAAAATCAATATCACTACAATACCAAGCGTCGAGTATCCCCGTTTTGCGAACATTGTCGACGAATGATCTTTGGAATACAATCTCCGAGAATTCATTCTCGGCCCGACTTCATAGACCGATGGGGATCGACGGGCGCATAAATACTGTCCAATCACCCCCACCTTCGCCCCAAGTTCGATGAGCGTGGGCGTTTTCTCATTTACACTTTCGAGATACGTGATGAAAGAAAACATCGCAAACTAAAGTCAAAGGTCATGCGCCAGTGCAGACTACACAAACGTCACGCTTCTAACTTCCCTTTGGTGCACAGAGTGAGGGGGTTGCGATGTTCCGGGAAAATGTTCGGGGATGGGTGATGTTGTGTTATCAACGAAGAGAATAAGGACCCATCCTGGACCCAGGGTGGATTTGGGTACTGTAACCGCCTTTCCAGGGTGGATCCGCCGTGGATCCTCAGATTATCTCTTTAGCCCGACCGAGCAACCGTACTTGATGACTACTTTTTACAATAGCTCGGAAGAGCACACTTTTAATTTTTTTTCATAAAATCATCATAAGGTCGTATTGAAAACTTCCAGCGATTGATAGAGCAGTGGACTCTGAAAAAGGAAAGTTAGGTCGTAACTTGGCTTGCGAAAGCTTTAATCCAAGTAGCACTGAAATAAAATATCACTTACATCCATGCAGGCATTGATAAACTCTTGCTTCGACAGGACTCCTTCTCCAGTTCTATCCAAAGCCTACAAAAAAATAGACTTTACAGAAACCTGAACCTTCTTTGAAACGCGATCACAAACCTCGAAAATCTCTTTCGCTCTCGCTTTCACATAAAAGCGATCGGGTGGCGGATCGGTATTGGCTCCCATCAGATCGTAAATCGATAACATCACTCGTGAGAATTCGCTCAACGTGACGAATCCATCGTGATCCAAATCGTACAAGCGGAAGGTCCATTCCAATTTCTCTTCGGCTGTTCCGCGCGATAAGGTCGACAGGACGAGGGCGATTTCCTGTAAGGGTCACAAACTGTAGTCCAGTAGGATCCACAGAGGATCATCTACAGTAATCCGCAGGGTATGTGGATTACTGTAACCGCTCTTCCAGGCTGGATCATTGTGTGTGATCAGCCAAGGTCTTACAGCGAACGTCATTTTTGTTTCCGATCCATCACTGACCGCATTGAACACGTAAGTGGCGTATCGCGAGGAATCTGAACGAAATCAATCGATATCATGGCACATGGTCGCAAGGAAATCGATGCTAATTTACCTCCGTGTGGAAATATCTTGGCGAATATCTCCTTGAAATGGTCGATCGCTATATATCCACTGGGACACGCCTGTAAAGTCAAATTCAAATTTCGCGCCCTTTTGTCTTTTTTGAAATAAGTAGAAGAGTGTAGTGTAAGTCGCCCAATGTGCAGAAATGCACAGGAGGACCTAAGTGCTAAGTAAGTAAGTGCAGTGTAAAGTGTGTTTTGCTGCGTCACGAGAGGGAGAGCGCGTCATTAGCAGTTGTTGGCGGTCGCGGGGAATAGTCGGTTCACTTTCCTCCCCACGTCCAATCTGTCCGCATCTTTCCTTCTTTTCAATATCTTCTTCTTCCCTTCCTTTTCCTTTTCCTCTTCGTCCTGCACTTTCCCTTTCTTTTCGTTTCTTCCATTCGAACGAAATTCTTTTAACTAAATGTTCTTTTCCTTTTCAGGGTTCGTACTAACTTCTCGTCCGTCCTCGATTTATTCACGAACTTTTTGTCGTATTTCTATCTCAAAAATCGTATTTATCAACACCGATTCAACGAATTTCGTCGCGATTCTTCGACATCTGGAGCAACGACGCGATATGGCATTCGACGATCAATCGTTCGATTTCGAGCGCCTTCCCGATCTTATTTTCGGCGAAATTTTGGGTTACTTGGAACTTCGACAACAAATCGCAATCGCCCGCGTCAATCAGCGATTCAAGAAAATGTCCGACTACACCGTCTCGATGACCAAATATTTTCGTATCGACGAAGATCTATCGATTACGAGCGATCAATTGCGACGCGTCATTGGAAAATTTGCTCGAAATTTGCGTGCGATCAGGTTCAAGGATTGGAACTGCAGGATGATGAAGGTGGCGGCCGGATTCGAGTATCCACGACTCGTCGAGTTCGAAATCAACGGATGGATCGACCGAACGGCGAAATTCCTCCGTCGTTGTCCGAATTTGCGCCATTTGAAGATTTCGTACGGACAACGTCAGCATTCGACGAGTGGCGTTTTGAATAATATCGTCCTTCCGAGCGTGATTCGCATCGACTGGGGTTTCTACGACTCGAATTTACTCGATTCGCTTATCAACGCCTGCCCGAATATACGCAAAATCAAGGTCACCCGTGTGCATCGGGCTATCGAGCAACGTCTGGAACAACTTTTCGTCGATCGAGCCGACTTTATGGAAACAGTTATTATCGAAATGGTCGGCGGCTATAACGTAGGGTGGTCACCGCTTCATGGAAATTCATCCAATATCTGGCGCCTGCGATCGTTGGAAACGTTGGTCATGGACACTTCAGATACCAGTACACGAATTTCATCGCCAAATTTGGAACAAATTTCGAACTCGTTCCCGAAATTACAAGTTCTACATATTTTCCGTCCGTATTTACCGATCATACAACCGATTTCGCGATTATCGACGCTCAAGCATTTGACGGAATTGCGACTCAATTGGTCTTGGCTAGGCCACGATGATGATCAAAACGGCATCGACAACTTCGTCGCGAGGAGCCAATCCGAACGTCTACGAAAAATCCAATTCTCCGAAGTGGGCGAGTTATCTACGATCAAAAACATCGTCGATCGATTTCGAGATTTGGAAGAATTCCACGTGGGTTTTGTGTCGGGCGATTATTCCATCGCGGATTTGGTGGAATTCGTGCGATCGATTAGCGATTTCAATCAAATACGTCTACAGATCACGATCGGAAAAGTCCATCGATTGATGATCGAATCGCGACGAGTTCGACGTGCGATCGAGAAAATACGAAAATCGGCGAAAACGAGGAGGCAATTATTCGAATTGAAATTGGAAATGAGCGTGGAGGAAGAGAATCCCCCGCGTGGATTCGTATCGAGGATGTGGCGAGAGGTGAAATTTTTTTATTATCGATATTTCGGTTAATTTCTTTTTTGACTTCGAGTTAGAGTTTTTGAGTTAGTTTTGAGTAGAGCCTTAGTGGTTTTTTTAATAGTAGATGAATGATGGAAGTGAACCTATTTTATTGGACTAATTTGATGTTTGAAAAATAAAGTTGATTCTCAAAGAAGTGTTTGCGTGTTTTGAACTGATCGAGGATTTCCTCAGTGCTTTGTTTAAAAATTACTCTGACTTTTTACTTTTGAAATTTGTTCAATTCCTTTTGAATTCCTTATTGTTAATTAAAATTCTCTCAAAATTCCTCTTTTTTAAAATTTCTTACCTGTTTAAATCCGCGATACATGACTTTCAATTCTCGTCGACTGAATTTCGTTATACCAATCAGATGATCCAAACGTTCCGGTTGGTACACCGCTACTTTGGAATCGAGGTCTTCGGTCTCGTTATCTGGAAATAGACGCCACTTTTAATTCTGTAAGCTAGTCTGGGCACTGATCTTTTTTTTAAATGGGGATTGAGTATTGGGTCTTTTGAGAAGTCAAAATTTGGAAATGGGTAGAAAAGCATGAGTGTTTTGGAGACAGAAGAAAGAGACATCACCTTTCGAAGGGAATCAGAGCTCAAATTTGGCAACAGAGGTTTGACTGATGAAAATTCAAAACCCTCAGCGGGAAACCAAGTGCAAAAGTTAGAAATGAATGGAGCAAGTTCCTACTTTCGACACAATTCGAACCCCACTATGAAACCTCTTCTTACCAACGGTTTTCCATTTTCCGCTCAACGTATATCTCAATTCCTTATGAAAAACTTGGCCCATTTTTCATGCACAAAAAAGGATTCTCCCCGTTCTCCTTTTGACCTCCCACCAAAGAAGGCAATCGAGGAGGTCTGGTGCGAGGGTGAAAATGAAATGGGTCCCGAGGAGTTGACGGGTCGAGGGAAAAGGACAAAGGGAGATGCTTCTTCCCTCCCCTCCCCTCCCCATCCATCCGTCCAGAGGCCCGTCCGTCGCACATAATCCAGTCTCAGTCCCCTCGAGGGTTCTTCGTCGCCCGTCCATCCGTTGTATCCTACTTTGTGTCGAAGAGGAATCGGCTAACATAATATATAATATGATTTATCCGTCGAGGCTCTCTTCGTTTCCAACCGAGCAGGTCCACGCGTCGGCCGCGAAGTCCTCTCTCCCTTTGATGGCGATGATGATGATCCTTCGCGAGTTGATGTGATTAGAAAGGAAGAAAATTAGAACGCATCCGTACGCCTCGTCAGATTCTCTCGCCTCCCGGAGCTCGTTTTCAATTCAACCACCGACCGACCGACGAAAGGACAACACGACTCGCATATCAACGAATCAAGCCGAACGGACGAACGGACGCTTCTTTTTCACGATTCAAAGTCGTCCGGCTATTCCCGAAGAAGGAGAAGAACTGCTGACGACCGGCCGACCGACCGACCGACGAGGTTCCGCGAGGTTCCACCACTCGACTAAACGACGACCCGCGAGAAAACCGAAGCCTCCACCAGATTCGATCCGATGAGGAGGGAGAATTCTCCCAAATGAGAAAACCCTCGAGGACCGGAGAGCATAAAAGCCAAACATCATCGTCCTTCGGTCTCGATATAATCAAATACGGTTTGTCCTCTCACACGCGAACAGAGAGTGAGACAGCGAAAAAAAGCACCAGCTGGAGAGACATCAAACTTTGGAAATGTCTCCACTCAATCACGATCAAAATGCGTTCGGTTCTAGTCGGAGGCCAACAAACGCATTTCTCGCTTCCGCTCCGCGAGTACTCAAAGGTCCTGGATATCGAATTTCATTTAAAAGCTTTCGAACTCTTTGGAAGGCGAGAATACAACCAGCCCTTTGGCTGCAGTCGCAAAAAGTGGCCACCGGTCGACCGGCGGTCACTTTTTGCGCGACCGCATCACTGGGAGAGAACTTACGGAAAAGTGTCTTCCTCCTTCGCATCAATGATTCTCTACTAACATTAGCTCCCATGTAAGCAGCAGTCGGGTCACAGTCAGTCGTCGTCTCCCTCTGTGTCTCCCACACGACCGCAGCACGCAAAGGACACTACTAGTCCGTCCGTCCGTCAGTCCGTGCTCCTAACTCTGACACTATACTCGCATTTCCCTATGACCATAAAAGGATAAAAGGAACCCCGCGCGAGCCTCTTGCATCTCATCACGACGGGAAGAAAAGCCTGCTATCTATCCAGGCCATCTAGGTATGTATTAGCCCTACTTCGTATTCGATGCGCGGTGACACATGGACGAACGGAAAAGGACACCCTCCCTCGTCCGGGCGGCCTTTCATTACGGCTTATAAATGGTCGAGGGAGAGAGAGAAGAAAAAAAGGAAACCGGAAAATGAATTGAAACGCTTCCTATGTTTCGTTGATGAAAGGTCTTTTCGGATTTGGTTTTGCCGATTATGGAGCCATTAGCTTTTTGCATCGAACCATTCAAAAAGAAACCAATGTGAAAAACGGGCGCGAAATTTTAAAAAAAAATTGAGACTTACTCCACCAATCTTCTTGGGCCATGGATGTACGAATAATTGCCATGGAATTCGGAAGTGGATCGTCGGAATTTGGAGTACGACCTTTCGAGACTCAAGTGTCGAACAGGACGATGCGGTTTGGCTCTTCGAACCAATCGAAGCGCTGCAGAGAAAACAAGGTGCACTCGAGGAAATTAAATTTTAAGCGAATTTGAAACGCGCGCTTGGAAATGGATTAGAGGGATAATGGATATTGACAAGAGACGAGCAATTCAGTTGAGCTCACAAGCTTTCGAACGTAAGTAGATAAGCGATAAAATCGATTCGAAATATATCGAGCAATTAATCA
>JAQGCW010000733.1:0-10060 GCA_034700065.1 Mesodorylaimus bastiani | reverse complement strand
ATCCTACAAGTTCTTGTCAGTTTTCTGGTGCAACTCAGTTTTACAAGACTTGTCAAGAATAGTCTTGTCACTTGTCACTTGTCACTAATCACTTGTCATTTCTGGTGCAACCGGGCCCAGGGGTCACTTGGTCACTTTACAAATGTGCATCAAAGTTCGTCCTCACTAGACCAGCCGAGTAGTCTGCCCTTTTCAGTCAGTCAGCTGAGATTCCCCGCTAGGGGTCACCTAAGAATTGTGTTTGCTAACAATAAGTGCTAGCAGTCAAACTACTAGTCACGTCCAGTAAACCGATTTCATCGGTTTTCTTCCAACTGATGTGTATACGAACGATATTTTTATGCGTAGATGTTATTTAAAATCTAACAAGTAAGTTACGCTCTGAATAGTGTCAGCTAGAATGTTAATTTTCACGTTTTACACCGAATCACACAAACATCGCTCTGCTGAACCAACAATACATGCAATGAATAAATAATACGGTGAGGCGATGTACAATTGACCAACAAATAAATATGTGAATGTGTCCGGTAAATCGAACGCATAGGGGTCATTCATAAAGGTCGACCGCAGGGAGGGGGTTCGTGAAAAGTGGTCGCCACACACAAAACATAGGCTATACCTATGTGTATTAAAGCGGTCAGGGGGAGGGAGGGGGGTCAAAAATTGAGATTTTTTGCGGTCGATCTTTAAGACTGGTCCCAAACCGACTCTTTCATGCTAAAAATAAATGTTCGCTGTGTGAAAATTCCTCCAGTGGGAACGTCGGCAACCACTTCTTCATCCTCGCTTCGATTCCGCACGATTGCAAGCGAGGCTACACGGCAACGTCGGCTACATTCTGGTCGATTAGGCGTCGGCTACCACGGTCGGTCGTCGAAATCACTGGGCGCATCTCGAACACTACTGTCGTCGTAACAGCATTCGATTTGCAAAAAAATTTCGCCTTCAATTTGAAATAATTCGACCGTAGCACTCGCCATATCGAAGAATACAATTTCGTGTGCCCCGTGCGAAACTTCTTCGAAAATATCAAATATAGAAATAGCAGTTCGCCGTGGCAACATCCCCGAACGGGAATGAACACGAGATTCGCTACTGTAGCGACATAAGATATTAGGCGCCGACGATTGATTGACGCTTGGTTCAAACAATCTTTGACTTGACATACACTCCATTGATCCACAGTGAGGTTCAAACGATCGGCGATTTGCACGCCCACGTCGACGATAAGACCCATCGTCTCGATAGCTTGTATTTGAAACATGGTCACCATCTGTTTGTGCTCTGCCTGCGCAGACGCCGACGAGACCATGGTCGAAATATTTTTCTGCCTCGCTCGCAACGCTCGCATCGTCATTGCCGATAGTGCCATCGCCGTGATGCTCGCCAAAATGCCGTAACACGCGGTGAAAGGGTAAATGTAATTAACTGCGAATAGGTAGCTGTTATCATTCGCGTATGTCCAGGCGCCAGATGCCGATTTCACAATAGGGTTGATTCCGATCATCGGCAAACAGCCGATGAAAACTGACCACAGCAGGACACCGAGGAAATACGTCTTAAACCGCATGTTCGCGAAGCGGATGGGCGCGCAAACGGCTATGCAACGGTACAGACTCATGAAGAACGCCGTACTCGTGCTGAATACCTTGGCGGCACTGAAACACTGATCCGCAATGAGGGTACCGGCGAACACACGAACGAAGGAATCGCTCGGAATCAGATTGATTATATAGCTCCCCTGACCCATTCGGTTTAACGCTTGACCAATTTGGGCCAAAGAGATGAGCGACAAAAACCAAAACACATCGCCATCATTTCGCATAGAGAACACCGTAAGGAACAAATCGACATTGGACACGAACCCGATCGGAGCCATGATGTCGCGCTCCAGCGTCAGAGAACGCAGATACTTGCTGTTCGTGTTGAGCACTTGACCGAAATGGTTAATACGGTACATTCGATTGAAAGAGTTTGTATATGCAACCTCCTCGTCGCAGAACGATGCGATATCTTGGCACGTCCACGAATCTCTGAATTGTGAATCATTGGTCGCGTAGAATAAGATCAGAAACAAATTATTCACCGAGTAATACCCGTTGAAACATTCGGGCGACGGCGGTGCGATCGAACAGTTTCGATATTCGGGCGTTAAGGCGTACGTGGAACTAGTCACGTTATTTCTGAAAGCCACGTATGCTTTTCGCGTTATGCTGTCCATTCCGATATGACTAAACCGACGCTTACGGTGGCCGATTCTGGCGAGTTAGAGACACCTGAGGAGAAATATTTAAATGAAACGACACAAACCCGATCGACCATAGTAGTTCTATTTTGTCGGAGTTGTCCCTATAATTTCACCTGCATCCAAGTGGGTCGTGCGTCAAACGGGATGAGCCAAACGGCTCCTATCGGACCAGGAAGTGTGGGTCCGAATCGCCCGCGTGAGTGATTCGAAGTGTATGAAAAATAATCGATAAGTAGATTTTTCACCTGTAACTCGCGATAGTCGACACGATGCCAAGTCGAGCCAACGCGTTTTCGGGCTGGTGCAATCGAAGGAAAGGTCGAGCTGGGGGCGCTTTTCACATACGTTAACCATACTGAAGGTTAGTTGGGCTTAGTTCTGTATGAATGATCACCCATTTATTCCAGCATTATTTGAAAACGTGCACTTCGCTCCTCAACGCAAGAGCAACAGATTTTACTGCAGAAAAGTTCAGTTTTCATCGTAAAAGTAATCCTTCGAGTTCGCACTACCACTAGAATTATTTTCAACTGTATCAAGCACACCGCTGTCAGTAGCAATTGAAATCTCCTCGGTACCAGCCTCTGTTACTTCCGAAGAATCTGGCACTTCGGTAGTCGTCACCATAAAGCCTGCTGTTGCACCAGTGCTCATTAATTGAAGTCTGCTCGGCCCTCCCAAGGAACCTCTACCGGCATCCTTGGTAATGTCCGTTCCCTTGCCGGCTTCTTCGGTTTTGTCCGATCCCCTCATGGCTGATTCCGGCCTCTCTGTCGTCATCACCCTCTGCTTTTGCACCTGCGGCCCTTTTCTGCACTCGTGCTTGAACTGCGCCAACTTGCTATTGGCGCAAGTCAAGCACAACGCCTCGGGCGCATCGTCCACGCGCAAGTAACGCAACCTGGGTGCACGGAGTCGCAAATTCGTATCCGTGATCAGTGAGCACGGGAAACTTTTGTAAATGTTTCCTCGCAAATCCAAGGACTCTAGTGAGGCCGGTAAGTTTAATTCGTCCCAGGTCGGATGCTCGTGATCGATCACCAATCGATTGCCTTCGATCGAAAGTGAACGGAGTTGAGATAATCGACCGATCGATCGAGGAATTCGGGTTAGAAGATTGCCGGTGAGTGCCAAATTGGCCAATCGTGGTAACTGGCCGAAAAGTGCATCCCATTGATCATCGTCGGTTAAGTTGGCGTTAATCAGGGATAAGTCGATAATCGATCGGCTGATATTGATCGATTGCGTCAGTACTGATTTGAATTTGGCACCTTGTAGAGACAGAGTCTCCAGTCGATCGAGATACCGAAGGAAATCGCCGGAGATATGAGGTTGACAGGCGGGAAGTGATGTATCGATGCTCGCTCCAATATATCGATCTTGATCGAGGGCCGATAGGACGTGATCAGAGTGAACGAGGGCTGATCGAGTTTGTTCAATGTGATCATCTTGATCAGGATGGTCTACAGAAGGGTCGGACTCGGATCTTCTTGATCTTTGGGGCGTTTGATCAGAGTCGATTGCTTGATCAAGGCGTGCGATCGTGCCAATAGTTCCGTTTTCGGTTGATTGATCGATTGAATCGATTATCGTTTTTTCTGTGGTGGTGATCGATCGATCGATCGACGGTTGATCGATCACAGCTTCGATAATCGGACACCCGGCCACTTCCAATCTCAACGTCCTCAGATTCTTTAATCCACCGATGGCCTCGATCGGAATCTCGATCAGCGACGGATTGCCCACGATCACCAACGATTCCAAGTGATCGATCACCGATCGCTCGTCGAATAATCGTCGATCGATTGTTGTTAATCTCTGATTATTCATAATCGTCAACGCCCTCAATCGTTTATCGATCACCAGTGATCGATCGATCAACTTGATCACATCCATTTGTTCCATGATCAATCGGACGACGGGTTTCGATCGGGATCTCAATTTTGATAAATCCGGCGATCGACTCAAATCGGCATCGTGTCGAGCAGCGTATCGATTACACTGCAGTTCCAACTCGTCGAAATCGCCTCGATCATTGTTCGTACGATATGTTTGTTGCCAGGTGCACGAGCATTGGGACGGGCATCCGTGGATGACGCCAGATGGATGGCTTTGGGAGAAATCGAATTGGAGAAGTAAGAGGAAGCTGATCAGGATGGAATTGGGGCGAATCATAGCAGATCTGCTAATGATCAGTTTTGCCACAAGTTGATCAGTTTGACACAAGTTTAACACAGCAAGTATCAACTGTACTCGCCCAAAAACTAACTGGACACGAAGACACCCAACGGACTGACTGGATGGGAATTTCGTGGAAGCTAGTTTTAGCTCACATGTCAATAAGCGACGCAATGCGAGGTAACCTGGTCATTGGGGGGGGGGGGAGCATGGGTATGGCACACTGAGGGTCTCAAAGGTAGCTATACTGAAAATCACGACCTTTCGATTGGGACCACTCGAAAAGGTGCTCGAAAATCTCTAAACATTTCGGAAGGGCGTTAAGATTTCGCACGTTTCTTTTGAGTGCGTGTAAATATTCTAGTACTTCCTGGTTTTGGTACGGAGAATGATTTTAGTGACTTAATCAGTGATTTCCTGTAATCATCAGCATCAAGATTCGATCGAACAGACGCAACAGGTCAGTCGACCTTGACTGACCTGATCCCAAAAAACACTGACATTGACAGATTTTTGACTCTGACCTTGACGTCATTTGCAACACTATGACGAAGTGGTCCGATTGGACAGTGCTTAGTATACGGTATGCATACAAAGTCGCAAATTGAGCGTTTGATTGACTGAAGCAAATTGAGGATGCAAAATAAAAAGAATTGAAATGAAATTCAGACTTCACAGGTGAAATACAGGGATATTTTTCTTTGTGGTGGACTGGAAGGCTAAGTGAAATAATAACGCTCCCCCTCGAAAATAAGCCCCCCTCGAATTTAAACCCCTCCCAGAGGCCGATTGCCGATTGAACTTTTATATCCTTCTCGAAAATAACCCCCGGGAGCTATATTCGAAACAGGGCTGGCCTATATTTACACACTGTAGGATGGCCAAAAATAGTATTTTATGTGTCTGATCAGTGACCAATTTGATCAAATATCTGACATAATTCTGACTTTCGTGCAAATGTTTTGGATCTTTCCGCGGCCCAAAGCACATCGAGTTTTTGTATCCCCTCGAAAATATCCCCCCTTGTATATAAGCCCCTCCCAGAGGTCGATCGAAATTTTATAACCTCCGGGGTTATAAACGAGGTAAAACGGTATCATTATATTCTAAAAGGGCAAACACACGAAAAATTCAAACTCACGTTCCGGAAAGCTCCTCCATTGGAGATGTCCATGTGACGCTAGCTAGCTTACATTCAACATTTCCCGGCTTTTCTCAAAGTCTCCTCGTGTAGGGTGGCACAATCGCTTATAATCGGTAAAGCGCAAGACATGCTGGCCAATGCCGATATAAGCTTGTGGTTCGCTCCGATTGTGCGCATGTTGTACTTGTTTGTGCACGGCTTACGAATTGTTTGGTACACATTGTTTTTTGATAGATTCGCGTTCACTCGTTCACTCGATTACTGGTTGGGATGCATTTGTCAACCCGGATACGTCCGCGATTACAACGAGACGTGTATTCGACACAGATTTAGAGCCACAGGTGCAAAGATTGGCAATACGATTGCTTCCTTGCGATTCTGGTGCAAAATGTGCAGAATGCTGGCGAGCTATATATCGCTGGTCACAACTCAGTTTTTCCTCAGCTGTGTGCATGCTCAGTTGCATAATGTGCACTCTGCACTTTGCAAAGTGCAAGTTACACTGTGGTGCAAAGTTCAAAACTGTGAGATTCCAGTCACAGGCTGGCTGACAACCGAAAGCGGATCCTGTTTTTCAGCGCACAAGGAATTCCGCGAATGCGGTCCCACAGCAACAGACAGCATGACAGCAGCAAAAAGCTACAGAAGCGAACCAACTACCTTCATTCAGGGGGTCTCATTGCAAGCAAAAATGTTTCATGCGCTGACTTTGTCCAGTGATCTCTTTCACAGATCTACAAGAATTCAAATGCGGCCCCAACGAGGTCTATTCCATGTGCGCACCGAATTGTGACACTCCATGTGACTCCCATGCTCACTGGCGGACGTCGGAAACGGATCTGTGCAAACGTGGATGTTCGACGAAGAAGCATTGCATGTGTAAAGATGGATTCCGTCGATGCGGCTCATCGTGCGTGTAGGATCTGACACTAATTAGCCATTGGCATACGTGTTGAGCTGTGTGTGCGCAGCAACGTTTCTGTTAGCCGTGCCGTGCTAATAGTAAGATGCATGGGATGGAAGGTGCACATGGAAGATGCATAAGATGTAAGACGTTTGATCATTGGTATCTACTGTAACCAACACGCTGCTGAACCCAGATCTTAAACGTTGTTCATTCACAGTCTGTTTAGGATCGCTCACGTCAGTGCAAAGTTCATTATTTGGAGACACTCCTATTGGAAGTGGTGATCGTGAAGCCAGTACAACTTCACGATCAGCACGTCAGGGCAGTGCACATTTGGAGGCCTTCGAATGTAGGGATGATTATCGATATCGAAAACTCCTATCTTAATACACATGTATCGAAAACTGCCCTCAAAATCGATTTCGATACAGTAGTGTGTATTAACATAGGCATTTTCGATATCGAAAATACTATCGATATCATCCCTATTCGAATGTGAGCTGTTTTTATGGCGAAAAAGACTGAAGATGGAGGGTGTATTAGTATTGCAGCCTTGTAACTCAAAGACTTCCAGGGGCATGGGTATGGGACACTGGGGGTCTCAAAGGTATCAATACTCAAACTCACGACCTTTCGATTGGGACTAGTCGAAAAGGTGCTCGAAAATCTCTAAACATTTCGTAAGGGCGTTAAGATTTCGCACGTTTCTTCAGAGTGCGTGTAAATATTGAAGTGTTTTCTGGTTATTGTGCGCAGAAGTGATCTTAAAAGTTTGACGTTGGGGCGATTGAGCAGACGCTCCTTATCTCGCACTGCTGATGAGCGAAATTTTATGATATCTACAAAAAATTGTGCACTGTCCAAATGTGCTGTGAATTTATCAAAGTCATGCGCATAAAAAAAAATTCTGTTTGCCAAATAAAAAATCATTCGGAGAACAGTCAATTTCCTGTAACACGCGACGAATCTAAATTACGTTTCTTCACATATTTCCACCTAAATTACGTTTCTTCACATATTTCCACCAACAAACACAACTGGATATAAGCTTTACCATTGCTTTTTATAAAAAGTCGCGCCACCACTCGCTTGCATCTAACAAGAAGTCGCGTTGAAACTTTTATTGTGGGGACTACTGTGAAGCAAACATGCGCGTGGCTGATTTCCTCTCGTTCTTATTTATATTCACGATGGTCTTCAGTCCTGATCGTTTGCGGGCGATCGAGGTGAGACAGTTTTTTCTTTTTAATCTTGCTTCCTATATTTTAAAAGCTGCCGTTTCCGATTTTGTCAGGCGAACGTGATCGATGGCGAATCGGTCGAAGGGAACGAATATCGAGCGTAAGTTGCGCGCAAACATCTTCGCTTTGTTTACGAGAGTAAGTGAGTTCGCCTTTATCGGCTTTGCTAAATAATTCCCTTTCGTACAGGAATCCTGCGGATGATCCGATTCGACGAGCGAAGAAAGGCTCTGTTCAGGATTGCGGTTGCGAAGGATGTCGCTACGATTGCACGCGCGGACCGGGTGTGATATAATTATATATGTGCTCCTGTCTTTGCACGGAACGTACCATTATTGCTGGCCTTCCAGCTGTGCAATTTTTTTAATACATACAGCACGAGCGCATTGTCAATTGTTTTCTTATAAGGCTGACAAATATTCAAACCAGCACAACATAAACAGATAGAAGTCCATCCTGTCAGGCAATAGTCAAGCTAGATCATACATGCGCAAGGTCTGGAAGCCGGGGTAGATGTGCGTGCGCGGTCCAGTTAGAGGACAAAAATGCGCCGTCCTAGACAAAATTTGGCACTGCGCAGTCCCTTTTTGATAATTTCCTCAAATTTTTCTGAATTTTTTTGCGTTAGCGCTGCGCGGTCCCGCGGTCCCTCAGATTTTCACCGTAGCCTGTCTACGATATACTGTATCTCCTCCCTGCCCATGTATGAACTAATACAAGAACTCTATCCAGTCATCCCAGGGCAGATATACGTGTATATTTGCTGGATCAGACATAAAAGCAAATTAAATTCAAAAGTGCAAAAAGTTTCAAGACAATTAATTACACGTTCGCAAGACAATGTAATACGAATTACACGAATGTCGCACGTTGCCCGTCGCGATGAACCGCGCGCATGTAGAACTTATTGTTAGAACCGAAATGAATGCGAAAATGGTCGAAAAACACTGAGTACCACACAATACGCAAACCGTGTACGAGCAAGTACAGAACGTGTACGGCCGGTCCGAGCCACATGCTTATGTCAGCATTGGCCAACACAGCACGCGCTTCACCGATCGAAAGCGTCAATATGTTGGTTGGGGGACAAATCGTACGGGTGTTGCTGTACGATTGTTGCGCATAAAGCGGCGAACATGATCGGAATGCACACAGCCAAATGCAGAAGACACTTTCGGCTGTTCTCGCGCAGATCTTTTTTGTACTTGGAGTTTTTAGAGCGAGTATGCGCGCGACGCCGCATCGACGGGTAAAGTTGGCGCGTCAGACAGCAATTTCGCACCATCACGCTAGCGCACAAAGCCGTAAGAGAAAGAAAGAAAAGGATTGCTTTGGCTGGTGCGAGAAAATTGTGCAAAACATAACTATAAGCTTTTAGGAAAGTTGAAGAAGAGTTGGCTGACCTTTGAACACCGTAAGCTCCGTTAGATAGATTTCGCGTGATCTCAAAAACAAAAGGACTCGGTGTGTGAAACAAAACTGAGAAAGCCAACGAAACCCAAAGGATCCCGTAAGCGTGTCGCTCGCGTGCGTCTGGTTCTCTTCGCCTTTTGGCCGTATCAAACGAACCGTCGTAATAAGCGTTTGCATCAATTCCACAGTCTCGACGAAAAGGGTGATCGTGAAAAGGATGAAAAGGGTGAGGGTGAAAAGGAAAAGAATGATCGAGACGTTGGAAGAAGAACATCTCGTACACGGACCAGATGAGCCAACCCTCCGTCATGTGCACTGGCAACGATCGATATAGCAGGTTCACGAGTAGAAACCCGGCGAGAAAAATTTCGCCGATATTGATTGCTCGATCGTAAACGAAATGCGGTGCGCGAAAATAGGCAGCTTGGCGATGAAATACGACCAACGATACGGTGGCTGTGAAACCAGCAAGTATTGCGGTAGCAAGTTTGAGGACAATATAATCCCGTTCGTAATAATCGGTTAATTTCTTCCGACGCTCCACTGCGTCGCAGTACACACTGGCCAGTTCCAATGGACCCATCAGCACCGATATTGATTCATTTCCTAGCGTCGACGTCAGGCTCCTCGTCCCGATCGATGATAGAGCTGGGAAGTGCAGGCACTGCTGGATGGTCAAATTGCGAATCAGGTCGATATTGTACATCATCCTAAAGGTAGGTAGAGACGAAACCAGTTGAAGAAAATCGGCTACAGTAGAGGCCTCTTGATTTCCTTTCGACTAAGAGATCAGATCTGGCTCAAAGACATATTTGTGGTTCTCAATGATGGTAATGTTCGCTCCGGAGTAATCTTCTTGACTATTTACCGTATTACCTCGTTTATTAGCCCGGGGCTTATAAAATTTCGATCGACCTCCAGGAGGG